>JAUTXW010003539.1:335000-425000 GCA_030620095.1 Kuschelorhynchus macadamiae | reverse complement strand
CCAAATGCCATAAACGACAAAAAAGATCTAAATAATTTAAGTAAAACCTACCTATCAGTTCTATAGTACCCAAGCATACATTTTATTTATTTTATGTTCTTCGGTTGTGATTGTTTAGTGAGATATGTAAAAGTGAAATCGTTAAATATATTGGAAATTTTATTTTTAAAATTGAGCTACGTTTAAGGTGAGATTCTTGACATTTATGTAAGTTAAGTTTGAAATTTAAAAATTCCTGAAATTTGTAGACTTTTGAAAAAGGCCTAAAAAAAGGTCGAAACGTTAAGAAAATTGTTCAAAAAGACAATGTGAGATATTTTATTTCAACACAAACTGACCTAAAACCAAGAAATTTCAATTTAGAGATATATATATATATATATATATATATATATATATATATATATATATATATACACACATATATATATATATATATATATATATATATATATATATATATATATATATATATATATATACGCTCCTCTAAAAAATGGAATTCCAAAAAAGAAAAAATCAAATGTAATTTATTCTGTGCCTTGCATAAATTGTCCTAAAAAGTATATAGGTATGACCACACAATACTTAGAAAATCGGTTAAACGGCCATAAATATACAAAGAACGCTTCGACGGCCTTACTTAAACACGAAAAAAGTGAAAAACATGAATTCAACTTTTCCGAAACAAAAATTTTAAGTCGAGACAACAATTATCGTAAATATATATATATAGATATATTCATACAAAGAAATATATATATATAAATACAAATATACATACAAAATCTAAGTAAATTTATCACATATAATCAAATAATATAAATTTAATAATAAAAAAATTAATTATTAAAACTTGTATATATATATAAAAATATACATATTCTCCTATAAAAATATATATATTACATATATATCATATATACTATATAAAGTGATACACAATATATCGTGCTATATAATCTCCCAGAAAGGGAAAAATCCGTATTGAGTAAGGGTTTTAATTTTGCGACAGCCCCTAAGCAAATCTGTAAAGAAGGAATAAAGCTGGGGTGGAAGCTGTCCTTGATTCCTCTGAAGAAATGAAAGCAGAGGAAATCCGAGAAGAAGTGGCAAGCATTCTAAGATCAACCAGACTATTGGAACAAGAGAAATACAACAAAAAATCATACCGCGGAAAAAATCAAGCAGATGTACTAAACTCTACCACAAAACCAGGGATGCCTATCAGACCTGTTGCTAGTGCTGTTAATTCGCCGTTTTAAAACTGAAAAAATATCTTGCAGAGGTTATGCAACCGACTGATAAGTGATCCATATGTAAAAAAGTCAGCGCATTTCACTCGAATTATATAACATATCGTTCTTGTAAAAGACGATATCATAGAGACTCCAGATGTCAAGTCATTGCGTATTCCCCTCAAAAAAGCATTTGACAAAACTACTGTGAACCGAATAGGCGGTGCTCCAATGGGGTCCCCAGTATCAACAGTAGTGGCAAAAGTGTTTATTATATGGCAACATAGTCATACAGACTCACGTAAATTCAATCTATCTCAGAATACAATTTACTCTGGAGAAAACAACAAACTTCCTTTTTAGATGTTCTGGTCACAAAATTGCTTAACAGACGTATCGAGTATACCGTATATGGAAAATCAACACATACCGACAGATATTTTGCACCATACAGAAAGCTATTAATATACAGGGTTTCCGAACAACGAACATCAAAGATTATGAACTGGGAAGACAACTAGTGGTCTTACCATATGTAAAAGGCACAACAGTAAGAATTGGAGGAAATTTTAGAAAACAACATGAAAAACATAAGCCACATACAACCATAGGTAAATTATTTGGAATCTCAAAAGACAAAATTAAATTGGAAAACCACGGAGTATACAGTATTCCATAGCAGGACTGTGCAGTTTTGCACGTTGGACAAACTAACAAGGGAATATCAGCAAGATACGAATAGCATAAACTCAGTATCAGAAATAAACTAACTACCTAGACCTCCTACATCATCAGAAAACGGGCCACAAAATAAATTTCGAAGAGTTTAGGAGATTACCAATATAGAGCATTATAAAACCAGCATAATCCTTGAACATTGAAAAACAAGGTGATTTAAATAAAAGTAACGATCATTAAAACTACCAACGGTATGGAAGACAATAATCCAGAAACCTAAAATCACTGCTTGCCACTTCTTCTCGGATTTCCTCTGCTTTCATTTCTTCAGAGGAATCAAGGACAGCTTCCACCCCAGCTTTATTCCTTCTTTACAGATTTGCTTAGGGGCTGTCGCAAAATTAAAACCCTTACTCAATACGGATTTTTCCCTTTCTGGGAGATTATATAGCACGATATATTGTGTATCACTTTATCGAAGTCTAATGATGAGACTTGTGGTTGACTCGACTTTTTTAGGAGAATATGTCATATTTTTTTGGGAGTTTACAAGTTTTAATAATTAATTTTTTTATTATTAAATTTAATTATTATTTGATTAGGTTGTGATAAATTTGACTTAGATTTTGTATGTCCTTTTTGTCATTTACTGCATTCTGATCTTTCTTTGTATGAATCATTTCTTTAATTGCCAATTTACGATAATTGCTGTCTCGACTTAAAATTTTTGTTTCGGAAAAGTTGAATTCATGTTTTTCACTTTTTTCGTGTTTATGTAAGGCCGTCGAAGCGTTCTTTGTATATTTATGGCCGTTTAACCGATTTTCTAAGTATTGTGTGGTCATATATATACTTTTTAGGACAATTTATGCAAGGCACAGAAGTTGAATTCATGTTTTTCACATGCAAGGCACAGAATAAATTACATTTGATTTTTTCTTTTTTGGAATTCCATTTTTTAGAGGAGTGTATAAATTTGTTAATAAATTATGTGATTTATCACATATAATTATGTCATTTTTGGATAAACTGTGTTTTATTTTTTCTGACAAACCATCTGTGTATGGCATTGATATGTATTTAGTGTTGTTTGTGATGCTGTGTTTGCTATTCTGTTTCTGGATATTATAGAATTTATATGTTCGTTATTTAAAAATTCGTTTAATTTGTTTTATAGGAAAATGCTTTTTTTTTCTAGGATGTCTTGAACTTTTTTTAGAATATCTGGTCTAAATTCTGAAGAAGTTAGAGCAATAGCTCGATCAGTAAGCCCAATTATAACGCTGTTTTTTTGGCTGTTTGGGTGGTGGGAATTAAATGCTCTTGAAAATGCTTCAAACAAGAAGCGAAACGTCGAGCTAGTTGCAGAAAAATAAATTTCATTAATCAAACCTATACCCAAGAAAATTAAAAACTTTTAGTATAAAGTATGGTTTAAGAACAGTGTATATATATATATATATATATATATATATATATATATATATATATATTCACGGGGAAGTACTACGTTTGCCAAAATTTCTACTTCCCTCGTAACAGGGAAGTATAATTGTAATTATGAAAAAAATCACCCTCCCAAGGTTTTAGAGATCTTGACGTTTTAGGACCCAGAAGCCAAAAAATATATTTTCTCAATTCCGTCAGCTTACCGGTTTGTCTGGCCGCGGCACAGCTACAGTAACACTTATCCAATTAACTGCAAATTTTGGACAAAAATTAAGGGTCATATGGGGATGACCTCCAATATGGCAGCCTAGTGAAATATTAAAAAAAACATTACTTGGAAATTACTTATTTAAATTAAAATGAAAAACCTCTTAAGGAAAACAAGAGCATTTTAGTGGGCACTTTTATATCTCTATTTGAAGTTTTTATTTGAAGTTCAAATAAAAGACCAGTAGCGTACCCTGTAGTATGCTACTTATATGCGTGATCAAGATACAAACGTTCTTAGGTTTGCTAAAGGAAAACCACTCGACACGCAACTGACTAGTTACAAGATGAATACTTTTTTTTCCTGAATAAAACTTCTGTAAATATTTTATTTTCTATGCAACTAAAAAGAAATGAAAACTGCATTTTACACTGTTCTTTTGTTAAATGCTTTTAGAAATTTTAAGAAGCTATAAAACGATGTCATGCAAACATAATATTAACGAGTTACGTAACCTCAACAAATACACGGCATGAACAGCTTAAAACAATCTTCAAATAAACTTAAACCATGTCTTGGGCTCGTATTGTATTGATTCATTTAATTGAACTTAAGGGCTTTATTGAAGTTCCAAGCTGCTAAAAATGTCCACCATTTTTTACTTCTCCATAGGATGAAAGTATATAATCGAGGAAAAATCGCCTGCACGGGTTTTTATAGATCTTTACGTTTTAGGGACCCCGTATGCCGAAAAACATGTTTTCCCATTTCTCTCTATCGCTTCACATATCTATACAACTAGTTACCCGATGAACTTAAAATTTTGGGCAAAATTAATGAGGACCATATGATTCTTAATGTGATCCATATGTTACCAGATCATTTCCATGTAACAATCGATTTTTGTGCAAAGTTTGAGGTAAATTGGATAATCAGTTTTTAGTAATATATTTTTAACATTTCACTAGGCCGCCATTTTGTTCTGCTATATTGAATTTTTACTACATTTTTTACCACACAACCCTTAATTTTCGACCAAATTTTCAAGTCAATCGGGTTTATTAGTTATGCCGCGAACGGGCAGACAGACCGACAGATATATCGGCGGAATTGAGAAAACAGTTTTTGGCATCTAGCGGCCCTAAAATGAGAAAACCTATAAAATCCTGGAAGGATAACCTTTCACAAGAACAAACAATTTATTTGGCCGCTATTTTGATCCGCCATCTTGAATTCGTACCAAAATTTTATCAGTCGATTCTTACGTAATACTTGATTTCAGGCAAATTGGATAAATAGGTTTTTAGTAACAATTTTTTAAAACATTTCATTAGGTCGCCATTTTGTTCCACCAGATTGGATTTTTACCATATTATCCCCATATAACATATATGAATTTTTACCTTATTCCACCTCAGTCGATTGTTGCTAAGGGCAACGCTAGTTACCATTTTAGGAAGCTTGAAAAACCTCCTAATACTTTTTTGAGAAAAAATGATAGTATCCAAAAATTTACTTTAAAATAAATGCCATATAACAGAGTTCTTAGCAATTTTGAATTATCAAATTCCCTGATTTCTTCCAGTTCTTCCCTGACAATTTCACGGAAATTCCAGGTTATATTTTGAGAATTTATATTTCTTATACAAATACCAATAAAAGTAATGAAACTAAGCATTTTTATCGAAAATATTAACATTTTATGCATCACCTATTTGATAGATTGCATCATATACTTGTCTTTGGCAGATAATGGACTCCTCCAACCGATTTTCAACTAAAATATTTTTATTTAGCGCCGACTCAACGGTGGCGTTAACTTAATAACATGCCACAATTTTTAAAGTAGTCATTTTGTCCCAAGAAATTGTAAAAAAATATATCCAATCGAGTAGTTTGATTATATGTTTTGCAAAAATTTATTTCGGTATTTATTAGATGTTGGCGATACCGTTGACTACTTTTTTCTGCAATTTCTGCGGAAATTATTTCTTTTTCGTACAAATACTTTTAACATTTTGGGCTCTTATATGTGAAACTCCTTGATCAATGTTTGGTTTTAGGCATGTTACAGACTTAATAAACTTTTAATTAAATTAAAACTTAAAATATTTAAGGCAACAACGTTCTATTAACTTCTTTGTTTGATTTATCAAAAATGCCTGTCATTCCAACAAAAAATAAATTTCAGGAACATTTAGGTCTTTTAATGCTTTTTTAGTGGCAAAACCAACATCAGTCTTATTAATTGGTTAAAGAATATCTTTATCATCAAAATTTTATTTTGAAATTTGTTGGAGACCTTTATCCAAAACTTGTGTTTTTAAGATTTGTTTGATTAATTCGTTTAGTATTTGTAATAGATCATCATACAAAAAAGGAACCATAGGTTTATCGCCGTGATTTTTTTGGTCTTGGTCTTAAAAACGTATCTTTTAAAGCCTTTTTTGTCTTAGTAACTGAAACATTTGACGGAAGCTTAGTGGCTTTATCTTTTAAATATAATTATAGTCATATAAACGCGAGGAAATTGAATAAATACCATCAAGCAACGCTGATTAATTTTATTATTTTTCCAGATTTAGTATAAAATCCCCGAACTTTCTATTATTTTTTGTAAATTCCCTGACTTTTCCCTGATTTTTAGTTGGATTTATGAATTACTTGGCTTTTTCAGGTTTTCCGGGTCGCTGAGAACCCTGTATCATATCATCCTTAACATGATTAAAAAAGAGTTAGTTTTAATTATTTATTTTAACGCTCCCTTACACACAAGATGAACGATTTTGAAAGTATTTTTCAAGAGGCCTAAAAGCAAGTCCATTCCCAAAAATAGAGGTCATGTAATTAAGAAAAAGGAATAATATGTGCAAAGTTGGTGGTATGCTAAAGGAGACTAATTATTTCTCTGCATCCCAATGACGACTACTCAAAAGACGAAACGATATTTCTGCAAAAAGAACTTATTTAGTCATACTTTTTTAATACTTTTCTAATTGCAACAAATACAATTACTACTTGCCTATAGGAACCCCACTGGTAAATAAATTCACTAAATAATAAAATCTATTCATATGCAAAATGTAATTGTATAAAAAGTATAAAATATTAAAGAAAATGCTATAGTATTAGAGCAAGCAAGGTTATTGCATAAGTTAACTGGAATAGGTATACATTTTTAAGAGGATATTATGTTCTATTTAAAATTAAGTAAACAAATGCATTTATATAAAGCATTTACAAACAAAAAATTAATATATACTTGCGACATGTCATTATTAAAAATTAAATTTAAAAGGATAATAGAAAAAATAGAAAATAGGTATTTTAAATTTTTCATCTCAATTCTGATATTTTCAGTTCCATGGATGCTGCTTCCTTTTCTAGTTTTTTCTTTTTATTTTGTAACTGATAAAGTTCACTTTT
The DNA here is from genome assembly GCA_030620095.1 of Kuschelorhynchus macadamiae. NCBI lineage: Eukaryota > Metazoa > Arthropoda > Insecta > Coleoptera > Curculionidae > Kuschelorhynchus > Kuschelorhynchus macadamiae. Next base: position 418,001 of record JAUTXW010003539.1, on the reverse strand, counting down.
GGCTCTTTTTTTTTCGAGATCAATTTGTTTTTCTTTTCCTTTTCGGTTATTTTGGGCGTCGAGGGCATATATATGAGTTTTGTAAGCATTTTTAATACACACCCTCATTTTGTCGAAAATATTAACATTTTATGCATCATCTATTTGATAGATTGCATCATATACTTGTCTTTGGCAGATAATGGACTCCCCCAACCGATTTTCAACTAAAATATTTTTATTTAGCGCCGACTCAACGGTGACGTTTACTTAATAACATGCCACAATTTTTAAAGTAGTCATTTTGTCCCAAGAAATTGTAAAAAAATATATCCAATCGAGTAGTTTGATTATATGTTTTGCAAAAATTTATTTCGGTATTTATTAGATGTTGGCGATACCGTTGACTATTTTTTTCTGCAATTTCTGCGGAAATTATTTCTTTTTCGTACAAATACTTTTAACATATTTTGGGCTCTTATATGTGAAACTCCTTGATCAATGTTTGGTTTTAGGCATGTTACATACTTAATAAACTTTTAATTAAATTAAAACTTAAAATATTTAAGGCAACAACGTTCTATTAACTTCTTTATTTGATTTATCAAAAATGTCTGTCATTCCGACAAAAAATAAATTTGTCTGTTTCAGGAACATTTAGGTCTTTTAATGCTTTTTTAGTGGCAAAACCAACATCAGTCTTATTAATTGGTTAAAGAGTATCTTTATTATCAAAATTTTATTATGAAATTTGTTGGAAACTTTTATCCAAAACTTGTGTTTTTAAGATTTGTTTGATTAATTCGTTAAGTATTTGTAATAGATCATCATACAAAAAAGGAACCATATGTTTATCGCTGTGATTTTTTGGGTCTTGGTCTTAAAAACGTATCTTTTAAAGCTTTTTTTGTCTTAGTAACTGAAACATTTGATGGAAGCTTAGTGGCTTTATCTTTTAAATATAATTATAGTCATATAAACGCGAGGAAATAATTTTGAATAAATACCATCAAGCAACGGTGATTAATTATTTTTCTAGGTTTAGTATAAAATCCCCGGACTTTCTATTATTTTTTGTAAATTCCCTGATTTTAAGTTGGATTTCTGAATTAGTTGGCTTTTTCAGCTTTTCCAGGTTGCTGAGAACCCTGTATCATATCATCCTTAATATAATTAAAAAAGAGTTATTTTAACGCTCCCTTACACAAAAGATGAACGATTTTGAAAGTATTTTTCAAGAGGCCTAAAAGCAAGTCCATTCCCAAAAATAGAGGTCATGTAATTAAGAAAAAGGAATAATATGTGCAAAGTTGGTGGTATGCTAAAGGAGACTAATTATTTCTCTGCATCCCAATGACAACTACTCAAAAGACGAAACGACATTTCTGCAAAAAAAACTTATTTAGTCATACTTTTTTAATACTTTTCTAATTGCAACAAATACAATTACTACTTGCCTATAGGAACTCCACTGGTAAATAAATTCATTAAATAATAAAATCTATTCATATGCAATTAGTTTTTAACGCTTTTTACTCTCTTTATGTGTCTATCATAAAGCCCCACAATACCTTAATATATATAAGTTGTTTAGTTGCCCACTCTATAAAATAAGGATTATCTCAACCTCACATAATATACAGTTTTCTATCTTTTTGAAATTGACTATAACTTCTAGAAATAATTTATCTTATAAGAATATATGTCCCTACATATAGCCAAGAATTCTTTTGTGATTTCTTTCAATTTGTAGAAGAGCAAAATCTCCTGAAAAAATAGGCGCCAATTAATTTCCAACAACCAGCTTTCCAGTTGCGAAATTTCGTATAAAAATAAGCCAGCAAGGCCTAGTTACTTGCGAATGCCGTAAACAAAATGGCTGGCCTGTTGTTATGTGGTATAACCTTCGTGTAAAGTTTTTCTCATTTGTGGTTTTGCTTGCAGGTATAAGAAAAACCTAACAAGAAATAACGACTGACATTTTTTTGAAACATTTTTTTCAGCCGAAAGACATACAAAAGAAAACGAAAGTACGCCGCAGCAATCTTTTAAGGCGAGTTTATTATAATGAAAAATATCCGAAAGCAAAGATGTTTTCTGTGTTCCTTGTATTTTGTCAGTAAAGAAGTTATTTTCCTCGACTGCTTGGCAGTAATTTTTTTTCCATTTTTCGGTTAACAGAGAATTGGTGTGAACAACATTTTTTATACACAATTAAACTCTTTAAACGTTAATATGTTTGAAAGACGTTGATAAGCGCATCGGAGCTTGTCAAAAATGCTTTAAATTTCTACTGAAAAGAAATCGTAAGGTTGTCTTTTCAAACATTTTTATAGCGCGCCATTTTCTTCCACCATATCCGAATCATACCAATATTTTACCAGTTTCTACTTATGCCATACTTATTTTTTGAGCACGATTTAAAGTAAATTGAATTTTTTTTACATTGATTTTTCAAACCGCCATTTTGTATCACATTCAATTTTGCTGTAAGATATTGAGTCAATTGAATAAGAAAATTTTATTTAGCCGCCATTTTGTTTCTCCGTCTTGAATTCGTACCACCATTTTACCATCTTACACATATGCCCAAAATTTAAAATTAATCTAATAAGTAGTTTAAGAAGTTATTAGGCCACCATTTTGTTTTGCTGCCTTGGATTCATACCAAAATATTACAGGTTGATTGCTTGATTTTTGTGCAAAACTTGAAGTAAATTGGTTAATTTGGTTTTTTAGTACTAATTTTTACTAGGCCGCCATTTTGTTAAACAAGCCATCATCTTGAATTTGTTCCAAAATTTTGCTAGTTAATTACTACCTAATACTTGATTTTTGTGCAAAGTTTGAGGTAAATTCGATAAATAGTTTTTTAGTAATATTTTTTTTAATATTCGATTAGACCGCCATTTTGTTTCGCAGTATTGGATTTTTATCAAAATGTCACCAAGTCATTCCCATATGACTTTTAATTTTTAATCAAAATTAGAAGTTAATCGGGTAAGTAGTTTTTTTAGCTATGCCGCGAACAGACAGACAGACAGATCGACGGAATTGAGAAAACATGTTTTCCAGCATCCAAAGACCCTGAAACGTGAAGATCTGAGCATATCGCGGAGGGTGAGTTTTTCACGATTACAATACTTCACTTTACATTGACATACACCGCCATTTTGTTACGTCATTTTGAATTCGTACCCGTTTATCACTATATCAGATTTAAATTTTGCATAAAATTGGATAAGATTGTTTGACCAGTTTATCTCTATATCACACTTAATGCTTGCACAAAATTTGAAATTAATCTAACAAGTAGTTTTTTCAGGCACATTTTTAAAATTTTTTATTAGGATGCCATTTTGTATTGCTGTCTCATATTCCCAAAATGTTTCCAATTAATTCTATGTCACACTTGATTTTTGTGCAAAATTTGAGGTAATTTAATAAATTAGTTTTGTTAGTAATGATTTTTCTACGTTTCACTAAGCTGCCATCTTGTTCCGGCATATTGAATTTTTACCAAAATATTACCAGGTCATCCCCATATGACCCTTAATTTTTGACCAAAATTTGAAGACCATCGGGTAAGTAGTATGCGGCAAACAGACATAGCGACAGACCGACGGAATTGACAAAACATGTTTTTCGGCATTAAAAATAAAAATCTCGGAGGGTCATTTTTTCACGATTACAATACTTCCTTTTTATGAAGGAAGAGATAATTCTGTTAATGTATTAAATATTCTATTAGAGACAATGTATCAAAATGTTTGCATAAATTTTTCTATTGGAAATGAATGCGGCATACTATATTTTCTGATTCAAAAAATTGTGTCAAAACTGTTCCAGTACATTTTAATTATATAGATAACTAAAGCAGTATTTTTTTTATTTAGTACACTGAATGTTTGAAAAATTGTGTGTTTTGTTTAAGTAATTAATGTTTTTTTACAATTCATATGTGTTTTGCAATGAAGAGTTTTTTTAACTAGTTTAAAAGGTCCTAAAGAATGTCATTCCTCGTATCGCCATTTCATTAGATCGTACGCAACAATATTTGGTTTATAGTTGCCAGGAGTGTGATTTAGGTCTACCCGTTTAGAAATACAATACAAAGATTATGTTTAAAGAAGCAAATTGAATTTAACGAGCCGATAGGATGCAGTGCGTCACGGACTGGCAACACTGGGCATTGCCAGCCATTTCAAGTATATGGACGGGATATATTAGAGACAAGGAGATATAGCTACATTGCTAAAAACGTAGAGATTACTATTTTTTGCTATAAATCATATATGTGCTATTTATCAAAATACAACTACGAAACAAAATACATTCAAACTTTAAAGGGCGCTATTGATAATTTTGGGATGGAAGGGGCAATAAAACCCAATACGTTTTTTGAGTACTATTGTTGTACTGTTGTCTTTTTTTTTCTGAATTTGGCTTCAAACGGCATGTTTAAGACAGTTTAAATCAACGTGTATATAATAATAGATAAACGTAATATTTTATGTTAAAAACTTTTTTATAGGTGATGCCACTATGATTTTCTTTGGTGGGATGGACGAGACAAAATTTGTTTATAAGCAAAACTTCAAAAATGTTTGTTTTTATTAGATATTTGGCAATAAGTAATATATTTCTTGGATTTCTTAGCTATAAATGAATAACTAAATGCTTAATGTAAAAAGAATACCAATAACTTATTTTTTATACATTTTAACAATTTTTGTTTTATGTTGTAGTAACTTTGACTATCATTTGCTTTAAAGAAATGACACGATTTGATGCCGTCTAGTTTGATGCCCTCTAGAGCTCTAATTTACTCCCAGCGGCTATTCAGGCATTCGTTGTAAATATCGATTTTATCGTTAAGAATGAACAGAACATTTACGTTTTTAGTTTCAGACAAAACAACATCTCGCCTTAACCTTTTCCCAAGCCATTTTTTTAAGTTTTTCTCCCTCAGCATCTACAGTACCTTTACCATGAGATATGGCAAACAAATTCCAGATGCCAGACATCTTGAAATCATTTGACATTAAACAAAGGTTCGACAAAGTATATTTGTTTTTAAATTGGCCTACGCCCCGTCGGAAAATATGTCAATACTTGTTAAATAAGAATTCTTCAGCCATTCAATGATCTGTTTTAAAAAAACTCAAACACTAACCTTGTCATGGTCGAGATTATCGCTCATAATTGAAAAGGATGACATTTGTTTTATCCTAAGTCACAGAAGTAAATATAGTTACTTGCTGATGGCTCCAGTGGGCTAATGCAGGAATAGTTTGCAGCAAAATCCACTTGGAAGACAGCTTTTTCTTAAGTCGTTTCAGTTTTAGCGGACTCGGAACTTTTTCTCGAACAGTTTTTGCAGAGTGATTAGTGTTGAACGGATCTAGCAAATTCTGTAGTGATTCAAGTGCTGCATTTAGTGTTCCTGATATTTGCATAAGCAAATTCGCTCGAAACTCTCAAATGCACAAGCGCAAATTCGATATCGTTCTGGCAGTCTTCGCATTCTCCATTCATACAATCAATTGCTTCAATGTTACAAATCAAAGCTAATAGTAATTCTGTAGAACTTTGCGGAAATGTTTTAGTTTCTTTACTTATACTTTCCACCAACTAACTAAAGTTAGCGTGGTACTTACCAACGCACACACTATGGGGCACCAAAGAGCTTACAAGGGTATGTTCGAAATCCATAAACATTTTTTATCTTAACTTCTGTATCAGGATTTTCTTCTGAATAATGCGTCCGCCTCTTTCACTGATCATGTCATGTGCCGTTTACTGAAACAACATTCCTTTCACCAGGAGCTTGGCGACTAATATTGTTACGAGCATAAATCTTTTCCCCTCACTTTTTCACTTATTTTAATATTTTCACCCTTAATGAGTTGGTCCGGAATCATATAAGATGCCAATTTCGTCACAATTTCTCAGCGTTTTTCGAAGCAAAACTTTCTTGACTTTTTTAAATGTATTTCCTAGAGTTTGTAGAGTCTTAAATACGTTTTTCCTTGTTTCTATGGCGGTCTTTTGTTTCTTTATTCCGAGGATATGAAACCATTAAGAATTTTTTGTTTGAGAGATTTTTGTTTCTTTAAATTTTGTATAGTCAGTTTGGTTCAATTTAAGGTTTTTTTTCAGCGGTTACGGTCTTTTTCCCTTTCTTTTTCTTTGGTGCGCATCTTTTTCTTTATCTATAATGCATTTGATCAGTGGTATCAATAAACAGCTTTACCCAAATAGAAAAACAGCATAAATATGTCTCGTATCAAGCCAAATCGCAGATAACTTAAAATCATTAAAAAAACTTTTAAGTCTTTTTCTTTGACATAAAATATATGTTTTTTGTAGGATGGGCCGGACAAAAATACTTATCAGTTCCTTCTCAAATGAAATTTGGAAACTTCTTGCTAATGTCACAAAGTAAACAACACCAACGATAACATGACAGTGACAGAAGACGCCAAATTGTTTTTATTTTGTAATGGCCTACTGCGGAAAGCTATTCTTAAATAAGCTCCAATGTTGTTATGTGTATTTTAACTAAATAATATAGTGCCATATAAATCCTCTTCTACTTTCCAGTTTTTCCCATCAAACAGCTGCCCGTTAATCATATCACAAAGAAACTTAAGATTGTGAATGATTAATTTTGTTTATCGGGTTTTGCTTGAAATTGCCGTTGAGCTATGCGGACATCTCTCGATGGCTCCCAATTATACGGAATATTATAGTCAGTTCGGATCCATTTACGGGAGTGTTTTATTTTACATTTGATAGATAGTCTATTTGGGGTATAATCTGACTTTGATTTAACTTATTTCAAATCTAATGTACGAAGTTATGATAATTGTAGTGTCCCACAAATGAAATTCTACCCGTTTATTTGTACGTTGCTTTATTAACTAATATCACAAGAACTTATATTATTTTATAGAATAATACTACTCTAGGACGGCATAGCGTGGAGCTTCTGGCTCCTTCATTCGTAGGTAGGAATCGACTGACTTCGTACCCCTCGTACCAGATGATTCCATTGTACCTCAGCTTCTATATTTAGCAAAGTTGCCAAATGTAACCGAATGTGGCCACATCACACTCCCTTCATGTGCTTTTGGTTACCCTATGTTTCCTGTGAACATACCTGGGTATCACTTATACATAATAACAAAACACTATCCATCAAAAATGCACTTGCAATTCTATAGCACCCTGTGTACAAACATTAAAAATGCAATAGATAGAAATGTGTGTACATACAGACAGAAAATTTATCCTGAGAAATTCTGTTCTTTACTTTATCATAAAATGAAATTTTAATAAAATAGAAATTATGCAATAACTTTCAATTTCATTTTCCTCTGCATGTCATGTGTAACATCATAATAAAAAGGTGTGGAAATATTTAAAATTTATACTTAAAATGAATTAAATTTAAAAAGTTAACATCCATCGATGTGATATGTACTTATGAATACGCTGAAAAAGAATCAAAATCATTTCCTTACGAAATTATGCTTTCTGGTTCCATAGCTCGTCCATTTACCTAACCTAGTATAAAATTAATAACATATAAACATCTATATACATTTTCAAATACGATATATTTCAGTCGAAAATATCAAATCATGAGCCTTACCAAGATGTTAAATATAATTATTAAATAATTTTATTAATTTCTTTTAAATTAAATATCGTCAAAACATTGATAATTTTTTTCCATGCTGGTGATCTAATTCTTCGTCCCGATCTACTGAACCGGGGTAACTCTGCATCAAGGCTCTGGGTGCTGGCCTTAACGCTAGAATCTGTCAAGGAGCCCTGTTCTAAATCTGAAAAAGAGCAGTTAACATCGACATAAGATTGAGGCGAATTTTGCTCTGAAGGAGCGTTACGATTGTCAGAAATTATGTCAACAACCTGTGGAGAAGTAGGTGAGTGCTCTCTCGAGGTTGACAGATTACTCAACTCACTTGTATCTTTGGGGTCATCGGTATGTTCATGATGACAATACTTAGATTTAACAATTTTAAAATCTGCGACACGGTGTTCTGTTCCCCTCGATCCTGCTGCAAGGTTTCCTCATCTTCTTCTCTATGAATGATCTGATTAGCATGTCTTTTCCAGATTTTTCCTTAAGCCAGTTTGCATATATACGTTGTTTTGCCTATCTTCTTCTCTATAATCGCCTTTGTCCATGTTCTTTTATTTTGTGTTCTATAAGCGGTCACCAACCCCTTTTAAAAGTTCTTCGTCTGCCTCCAAAACTTCTCATTTGCCTTTCATGAGCTTTTCGATGGATGCTGCTTACATCTGTTGTTTGTAGTTCCAGTAATGGATTTTCTCTCAGAATTTTCAATCTCGTTCTGATTTGTCTTCTAAACATCAGCTTTGAAGTGTTTCTTTGGTCGAAACATGTAGCGTGTTCCTGTATAAAAATTCCTGTATACCTATGTTTAAACTCTTATTGTTATTTCTTGGATCTCATAAACGTGTTTTTATATTCTATTTTGTGGTACGCACTCCATTTTCTGCCGCACCATTTGACATTGGGAAATCAGGTGGTGATGTAATGTGCCTTACACCATTACGCTTGAAAAATTTCTGTATCTGTATATGCTGCCATAAATTGACTTCCTATACCTGTTTCATTCTTTCTTCTGTCTCATATGACGTCATCGTGTTCATAATACAAATTTCCATCCATTTACTATAAACATCCACCATAAATAGCAGCATCTTCCCGCCTACTGGTCCTAGAAAATCCGTGTTAATGCGTCTCCATGGAACTTCTTCTATTTTCCAATGCGTCAAATCACTTTTGGGTGGTAGTGGTTTATTCTCTAAACAGTAAATGCATGTTTTGCAAACTCGTTCTATGTTTTGGTCGATATTGGGCCAGTAAATACGTGCTCTTGCCATGGCCTTTGTTTTTACCATAACAAAATGATGTGAATGTAAATCTTTTAATATACCTTCTCTTAGACTACTCGGAATGACCAGCCTGTAACCCTACGTTAGGACTCCATTTTCTATGGTCAACTCTTTTCTTCTGTTGTAAAATGGTCGAATGTCAGGAAGAAGTTTATTTGACCACTTTTCTGTCTCAATGTACCGAGCCACTTGTTCCAAGATCTTGTCCCTTGTTATTTCTCTTCTAATATCTTCATTGTTGATTGGCCACTGTTCTTGTGTACCTGTAAAATTCAAATATTGAGCCTTTTTACTGTATTCGACCGATATTACCTTAGTTTTAACTGGAGCTCTAGACAAATAATCTGCCAAGATAATATTTTTGCCATTAATAAATTTTATTTCAAATGAAAAATTACTTAGATATGCTGCCGAACGATGTATACGGTTAGTATGCATTTGGGGAATTTCTTTATGTTCTCCAAAAATTCCCAATAAAGGCTTGCAATCTGTTCTCAAAATAAACCTTTTCCATGCAAGAACTGAGAAAATTTAAACACGGCATAAAATAAAGCTAGGGCTTCCTTATGTAAGCTCGAATATCTTTCTTCCGCAGGCATCAATGTTCTAGAAATACATGAAATTACTCTGTCTTCTCCATTCGGCATGATATGTGATATAACCGCCGAAATACGTACGCACAGGGTGTTGCAAACTCGTAAGTATGGGTACCCGTATTTTGTCGTTTAAAAACTATCGCTGTTTGAAATTTATGATTGTTGTGGTAGGTAAAGAGAATATTCGAATAGTCGACAGTAGTGACGGCATATGGAACATGACTCTTCTAAATAATGGATGCGTCTTACGGATCACAGAGGGGGTGCGCTGCGTGCGCTGGCTTTTATAATTATTTTTTTTTAGAAATTCTTTAAATGTCGCAGGGCTGTAGCCAGAGGGGTGAGGAGAATCAGGGCGCCAACAAAAAATTCTTCCTGACAGACGACTGAAAAATTATATACATATTTTTTTATTATAACGGTAAATATTTTAATAGAATCTACATCAGTAAGTATTTATCTTGTGTTAAATTTAAAGACTTTTACTCCAAATTGTGGTACTAATGTGCGGTTTTACATTAAAGAGGCGAAACAGACATATTTTTATGGAACACTGTAAACACAATTAAATATGCGCCTCAAATGTTGCCATTAAAATAAAACGTAAATCGTAAAAATGTATCGATGTGGTAGTCACGGCCTTGAAAGGCAGATGCTTGCTTTTGACAGTTGCGTTGTTGCCTTTATTTACTTTCTTACCGTCACAGCAATTGCATCAACGCGGTCGTAGATGTTTAAGTCGCGGAGCGTAAATTTCTACAATGACAAAAAAGGCATTTAGGCGCTTACGATTCCACCAATATTACAAGAGAAAAAGCAGACACCTCAAAAAAAATCATGAAGAAATCCAGCAAGGAAAATCGTTTGTCAGAGATTTAGCACAAACATGTATGCCCATAACTGCTTTTTATGATATGTCCTAGTTTGAAAAATAGATTTTCTAATACACGCATACGAAAAGTAAACTACTTTCATCCCAGTACCTTAAAAGTAACATTTTTGGGGTAAAAAAATGTAACCTTTCGCAAGCTCGTAAAATAAACAAATTAGACGAAGAAATTATCCAAAATCAACTAACGATCGCTTGCTTCGAGCATGTTGGTTTAAAATAATTTAATAGCTTGAATTCGTTGTAAATAGCATTTCGTTACGAATGTTTTAAACATTTAGCAACAAAGACATAATATATACTGAAAAGGGATTTAAAAATTGGACAAACTTTTCGAGAATCTACTGCTATTGCTGTTTGAATCGTTGTGAATAGCGATTTATTTATATTGATACTACGTGAAATCGATATAAGAAGTTATTTAATTTTTAGCAGTTAATGAAGTTGCTTTAAGGGGGAACTATATAATTGCAGAGAAAACCAATAGAGGTTTGTTTATAATGTTTTTACCTCCCTCGTAAAATGGAAGTATTGTAATCGTTCATTTATCCACCCAAATTTTTTCAGATCTTTACGTTTCAGGCTTCTTAGATGCCGAAAAACATGTTTTCTCAATTCCGTGGGTCTGTCTGTCAGTCTGTCGGTCTGTCTCTTCGCGGTATAGCTAAAAAACCATTTATTCAATTGACAAATTTTAATTAAAAATTAAGGGTCACATGGGGATGGCATGGTAGCATTTTGGTAAAAAGCCAATACGGAAAAACAAAATGGCGGCCTAGTGAATGTTAAAAAAATTATTACTAAACAGCTACTTATCCAATTTAGCTAAAATAACTATCTAAAATAAAAAATAAAACCAAATATTATGTAAGAATCAGCTAATAAAATAGTAGTACGAATCCAAGATGGCGGAACAAAATGAAAGCTTAATAAAATTCTTAAAAATTCAGCCTGAAAAACTACTTAATTAACTGATTTCAAATTGTATGCCATAACTAACTGCGGTTGGTATAAAGATGAAATAGTAAAACTGTGTTACTTATTCAAGATGGCGGAACAAAATGGCGACGAAATAAAATGCAACGTAGATGTGAAAAAATAACCCTCTTGGATCTTCATATTTAGGTTTTAGAGTCCCTAAATGATAAAAAAGGTGTTTTATCAATTCCGTCGGCCCGTCTGTCTGTCTGTCTGTCAGTTTACGGCACAGCTTAAAAACTACTCATCAGATTGACTTCAAATTTTAGTCAAACATTTAGGGTCATATGGGGATAACTTGGTAATATTTTGGTAAAAATCCAATATGCCGGCCTAGTGAAACGTTAAAAAATATTACTAACAAAACTAATTATCCAATTTCATCGAATTTTGCACAAAAATCAAGTGTTGCAAAGGAGTGAACTGGTAACATTTTGGTATGAATATAAGATAGCAAAACAAAATGGCGGCCTAATAACATATTTAAAAAATCAATCTGATAAACACTACGTATTAGATTAATTTCAAGTTTTGTGTAAGCTTAATGCTTGTGATATAACGATAAACTGGTAAAGTTGTGGTTGTGGAACGAATTCAAGATAGAGGAACAAAATGGCGGCCAAATAATTTTTACTTAAATTCGCCCTCGAAGATTTTTTCAGCTCTTTAAGTTTCAGGGCCCCTAGATGCCTAAACAGATGTTTCCTCAATTTCGTCGGTCTGTTTGTCGGTAACTATTTACCCGATTGACTTCAAATTTTGGTCAAAAATTAAGGGTCATATGGGGATGACCTGGGAAAAATCCAATATGACCAAACAAAATGGCGGCCTAGTGAAATTATTACTAAAAAACTACTTATCTAATTTATCCAAAATTTTGCACAGAAATCAAGTATGATGTAGGAACTAACTGGTAAAGTTTTGGTACGAATCCAAAATGGCGGCTTAATAACATATTTAAAAATTCAGTCAGAAAAAACTACTTAATGGACTTATTTCAAATTATGCGTCATAACTAATTGTGGAATAGCGAACTAGTAAAACTGTGGTACTAATTCAAGATGGTGGAACAAAATGACGGCCAAATAAAATATTTATAATCGTGAAAAAAATCACCCTTTTAGATTTTACGTATTTTTAGGTTTAGCGTCCCTAGATTCCAAAAAATATTTTTGTCAATTTCAACGGTCCGTCTGTCTGTCTGTCAGTTTGCGGCACAGCTTAAAAACTACCTATCAGAGTGACTTCAAATTTTAGTCAAAAATTAAGGGTCATATGGAATCCTGGTAATATTTTGGAAAAGATCGAATATGCCGGTTAAATAGCTTTTTTACAAAATCAATCTTATTCAACTCAAGTGATACAGGGATAAACTGGTACGAATTCAAGATGACGTAACAAAATGGCGGTGTATGTCGCTGTAAAAAATACTTATTGAAGTTATTTTAAATTAGGTCCAAAAGTCAAGCATGGCTTAGGTAGAAACTGGTCAAACAGTGGTTGGAATCCAATATGGTGGAAAAACAGAGGCCCAATAAAAAAGTTTGAAAAGACAGTATATATGTGTTATTGAATGACTATGTATTGGACCAAATTGGATCACACTTCACTATTCTTAATAAAAGGAAATATTAATAACGAAATTTACCGATTTTATAAATAGACTGTTAAAAAGGTACAAGTACTTGCAGATTGTATTAAACACATACCTCAAAATACACCTCGCCAGAAATCATCAGGATGTTGGCATATATGGTTTATTTTGTTGGAGGAAAGACAAAGTAACAGAAAAAATGTAATGTAATCATGTTTGTTAGGAATCTGGAAAAATAAAGTTACTTTGATGATCCGACGAATTTACAAATATCTTTCAGGAAGCACAAAATGTTGTATATTGCAGTGTAGCTGGCTTAATAATAGATGGTGAAGAAAGAAAAAATGCTACTTTGAAAGATTTTATTATAATGGAAAAATTACCTGGTACCCAAAACGATAAACATATACAATTTAAAAGCACATGCTTTGAAACTATTAATATAGTTATATGGTTTTTCTTCAACCAAATAAAAGATTGTCAGATAATAATTAGATTTTAAAGGCAATAAGTAGCATCGAAGTGTTTGACTTTAGTAAACTACAACCTATAAAAACATTGGATAAGTTTTTTTGCCATCTGTAGAAGAAATATTAATTGTTAAGGATCTCTTGGCAAATGAAACAAAAGAGAACATATTCTCTAAACATACCAACATAAGAAAAGTTTTAAAATAACACATACAAAGTCTATGCAACGGTTGCTACTCTTGGCTCTAGTACTCCATTATGTGAGTCGTTTTTTTTTTCTTCATTAACTGCCATCAAACAGCCACAGAGATAATCGATGAACCATCAGCGTATGGCGGTCCTTTAATTTATGGCTTTTGAGAAAAAAAACCCTAGTCAATAGATCTGGAAATATTACTTCCAAGTTTCATGATACATCCAATTGAAAATTGCAGCTTTTGTGTTATAAAATGATCTCATATAAAGATGTATATTAACTTAGTTTATTTTTTGTGTTATTTAAAAAGTTCTTGTCTTGTCATGCACCATTTACACCGTATAGATTATATAAAAATGTGCTTTCCTTTTTTAAATTTTGATATACAACACTATCTAAACTTAAAAATAAATTATAAATTTATACTTTAGTTTTCGAGATACAGGGTGTAAAAGAAAATCCGTTAATATTTAATATTTCAGCACCTATTTTAGATATCGAATTGAAATTTGTTACGCGATATTATGACTTTTGCAAAAAATGATTTGTAATACTTTCGCCAGTGGCATGCGTGACAACATAAGTAAGATATTTTTCACGGAAAATATTGAAGGCCATTGCTTTTCTTCAGAACTAATAACTTTTTCTTAATGGCAATCTGTTCCAAAGAAAAAAGGTTCTTTATTTTTTTATCTGATGCATCGTTTTGAAGTAATATTTAAAATACTGCTTTAATACATTCATATCCTTACATTATTGTTTCAAATGATTTTTTATAAGTGGGCGTTGAAGGGTTAAAGTGAATCATGACTGCTAGACTGATTTGACATACTTAGTTGTATTTTGATATAATATTAGTTTCGTTTCCGAAATAATAAAATAACGGGTTTTTAAATTTTTTTTTTTAAATCCTGTATCTCGAAAATTAAGCATTTGCGGACCTAAAATATATGAGATTTTTCAAATGTCTTGGCCTCCTAAACACATCATAGAATATTTCCCTTTCTTCCCGAAACACCATGTGTAAGAACCTTATAGCTAATTCGTTAATAATCGCCATGGCTACAACCCTGAAATGTGGGAATTGACATCGCAATTGACAAATGCATTATAACCACATGCGGCATGTTATGTTTTTCCTTCGATTTTTGTTACGTAAAGATATTTTTTGTTTGTGACAAAGATACAAATTACCATTCTTATTATAGGGCCTCCTAAGGCTATGGGCTTTTGCATTGAAGGGATGGAGTTACTGGTTACTATGAGCTATCTACACAACTAATAACTATTTATCAAAAATGCATAGTGCCATCCTGCATTCTGAATAATATTACCTTCTAAATCTGAATAGATAGAATGAGCGAAAATTTAACTAGACATCTAAAATAAATCGGAATCAAGAACTCCATTGTTACAATAGCCGCACGTGGCTATTGTTACTGTCCGCGCATTTCGAAGTGTTCCAGCTCGGTAAGGGTACGCCGGGGAAATATGCTTCTATGGAGTCGACCGTAGAGGATAAATGAGCGCTTCTTTTGGTATAAATGAGGTTTTGATGGAGCTTATAATAAGGTGACAGTGGCGTCTGATATGGACACTCTTTTCGAAACCGAGATTATTCAAAATGCAGGTCGCTATGGTTAATTTTTCGAGGTTAGGCATTTTTTTCGAATTTCTCGTCTAAAAATCTCGTTCGTTAACGAGCAATATCGGAGTACGGGATGTAGGGGTAAAAATGGGGGTCAAGGTAAAAAGGGTTTCGATAAGAAATATAAAGGAGATTTAAAATCATTATGAGATATCTATATTTCAAATCACTAGAAAGCGGTCGAAGTGCAGGAAAAGTATTTCCGTCTTTTCAATTTTCCCATATTTCACTTTTTTTTTCGAGAAGAGTAACGGGGGGCGGAAATTATTAATGGAACCTCCTCCTAGGGTTTGAAAAACCACATCGCCAAAATTACTCTCCGGTTTATACAGGGAGAGTCATTTAGAAATATATTTTTGTCATCATATCTTTCCCTATGGTTTTACGTTTGGCCCTGTGGTATATGAACAATTGATCCCAGGCGAATCAAGTAAATACGCAAAAAACCTCTTTATTTGTTCTAGAGTCTGGTGTAAAAATGAGCTCGATCAGGGTTAAAGGTTAATTTTGAGAAATTTTTGAATTGTAGAGTTCACGAATTCTGTTTGCCATTCTTTCTTTTCGTAAAGTCGTATCGGTACCTCCTGGATACAAAATATTGAATATATCAAAAATGCCATCTTTTTCTACAAGAGATAGATTTACATTTTTTTTATCCGAAGTCGAAATATTGGGTAAAATTGAATTTCCAATAAAAATGTACATAATTTCCATTTGGTAGAAAACTGAGACATTTTTCAAGTTGGCCTGGCATTGCCAGCTGAAGTTTTGACGGACCTGCCAGACTAAACAGTTTGACAGGGACGCGATGTTTTTAACTTAAAATGCCTGCAGAGTTTGTAAATATTCCTTTGAGCGCTTTGAGGGTTACTAAAAATGGATATACATACCGAAAAGTAGAGAAATAGCCAGTATTTAATGCCTAATTTTATATACGAAATGAAGATAGCTATAATACAAAATAATAAATACATGTATGGTTTGGAGATTTAAAGGTATGTCTTAGAAATAATTGTATGCTTATTTTTTGCTTTATATGTGGTATTTAAGGTGTTGCTGACTTCAGTATGTGTAATTTCGTGTTATATATTAATATACGGGTTTATAAAGCAAATAGATTCGATCCGGAGTACTGGCATTTTCTAGTAATCGGAGGATTCAACAGCATCTGTAATTTTTCACATTAAGTACTGGATATATCTGAAACTATTGCCGGCTATTATGCTTATACTAAGCTATCATTATAGTCATCTGTGACCATCTCGGTGATCATTAAGGGTTTCAAATGTTTTACATAGGGTGTATGATAGCAATTAATATGGATTTTATTTATCCTAGGAGGACCAAAAACTAAATATTTTGATCAGAGCCTATGTGTTACATAAGGATAATAGGTATAGAGAGGCTTTCAGTTATTTAAAACATTCTGATTTGAGAGCTGCAAAACTTTTTATGTAAATTTTGGACAGTTAAAATATAGATTTGAGAATTGCGATTAAGATCATTAACCTATCATATTTTTATTTTCCCATAAAACAGCCCTTATAAGAATTCATTCATATTTTGGGGACACATTATCTGATAACAATAAAATTAAAAAACAACTTCAGCCCTAGGAGGATGAGTCAGCTACCCGAAAATAAAAAAATGTATTCTAGAAACATTAAACTTGCTTAAAAAATGGTGTATATCGTTTATAGAAATTAATTTCCACAATGCAAGGTAGTAAAACATGACAAATTTTAGGTTTTTATTTTAAGGGGTGGAGAACCCCAAACCATAAAACAGGTTTATTATTATAATTTTTTTTTCAGAAACTAATAATATTTTAAGACACAATAAAACAAGTTATCAACTTAGACTCCAGGCTTCTATTGTTTCCATCCTGCCCAAAAAAAGCGGGATGTCTATATATATATATATATATATATATATATATATATATATATATATATATATATATATATATATTTGTTTCTTAAACCTTTTATTTATAATTTTTAAAAAAATTTCTTGGGTCTAGGTTTATGTATTGAAAACAGCGGTGGTTAAAGTTTATTAAAACCTAGTTTAACCCAAATCTAGCCTGAGGGTGACTTGTTTAAAAGAAAGTCTTTTGAAGGCTATCAAAACAAGTAAAAATAAAAAAGAAAATTATACATTTAAACGCTAAATATTATTAGTATTTTTTACTATGATGAATTTTCTTTAATATTTGTTTATTTTTTAAAAGTTCATTATAGAAACCCAAACAGTCTCCTTCAAAGTTATATTTTATAAGAACCAAATCTTTTAAAGTTTCCACTTTTAAATTAGTTTTTTCACTCGACCAAATTTTATTTATCATGGAAAGAATCCGTTCCGTACAAGCATTAGTACCGAGTAAAGATAATACGTATTGAATTAATTGTAGAATATTATTATAAGGGATGCTATTTTTATCTAAATGATTAAATACACAGTCGAATCCAGTTTTCCTTTTTTTAAAAATGGATATTTATTTTGCAATTCAATAAAAAATGCATTTTCTTTTTGGCACCATTTTTATAATGAATTCAGCCTAGCTTCTGTAACGGGCTAACGGCAAATTACTAAATTATAATCATAATATGTGCGGAAAACACTTACCAGTCACTTGAATTACAAAAATCATGCCACAAACAACAATATTTACCTTTAGGTAGAAATTAAAAAAAGACTCTGGGAATCCCGAAAGAAACTATATAGAGCACTGGTAATCGGAATCGTAGTTCGCAACAGAGAGTGCAGTGCAGAATTTGCAGAAAATTCTATATTTTTTATAGTTTTGCAATTGATGCAATAGATGTCGCTTTCGCCAGTTCTAATCCTAAGGGTGCATTCGAAAATGATATGCTGCGATTAAAGTGTAGCACGGAGAAACAATGTGAGGGAATTGCGGCGAAATTTTGTGCTAATGCTTGTAGCAAAACATAAATAATTTAAGTCAGATTTATTATAATTTACTATAACGAAACTATATTAGTCTATCAACGCCACTCGTATAATCTAACCATAAGTAGAACATAGTAGGCTTGGTATAATTAAAAATATTAGTTTCCTATCACTTAAAAATTTTTTAAAAATAGTAACTTATTTTTAATTATCGGTTTTAACTTAAACTATATTGTAAACATTTTTAGTTTTATGTCGATAATGTAAGAAAGAATGTTTTTTAACATGTGCAATTGTAAAAGTCATTTAAAAATGTTTAACGTTAAATGTTTTAATACTAA
The DNA here is from genome assembly GCA_030620095.1 of Kuschelorhynchus macadamiae. NCBI lineage: Eukaryota > Metazoa > Arthropoda > Insecta > Coleoptera > Curculionidae > Kuschelorhynchus > Kuschelorhynchus macadamiae. The sequence continues at coordinate 399,442 of JAUTXW010003539.1, read as the reverse complement.
CAAGATAATTTTAATTTACTAGTGTTTATAAAAAATTGACAAAATGACAATTGTACCGACATCATTTTGTATTGACTCACCCTGTTTTTACTGTTTTTTGGTCAAAATAAATGCACCTGAAAAAGCTTTTCAATACATAAATATATATATATATATATATATATATATATATATATATATATATATATATATATATATATATATATATATATATATATATATATATATATATATATATATATATATATATATATATATATATATATATATATATATATATGTATATTATATATGTATATATATATATATATATATATATATATATATATCTATATATATATATATATATATATATATATATATATATATATATATATATATATATATATATATATATATATATACCATATATATATATATATATATATATATATATATATATATATATATGTATATATATATATATATATATATATATATATATATATATATATATATATATATATATATATATATATATATATATATATATACATATATATATATATATATATATATATATATATATATATATATATATATATATATAGAAAAGCAAAAATATTCAACTTTTGCAGGAAAGCGGCCTACAAGAAAACTGATTTTGATTATGTCACAGGATACCCCTCCTGCGATCGATTTCTGGATCTTTACCCTCATCAGGCAGGCTCGTATCCAGGGAGATCTCAAATACTACGAGGTCATCGATGTGACACAATCAAAAACGAAAAAGTCTTTCAAAGTAGAAAGATGCCACGGGCTAAGCATAACACTTAGCGCCGCCTATTTGGGCTCCGGAGAGTTCCGGCTGCAACCCCAGGATTTAGGTCAAAGCATGTAATATGCGTGAGTAAATCTCAAATCAAGTAAAAATGTGTTTTCATACACCTTTATTCAGATTTCTTGGCCGTAAAAGGATATATGTAGAAAAGCATACATTTTTGATCTGATGATGATCTCTGAGTATTTGAAATCTCCCTCGATACAAGTCTGCTTGATGAGGGTAAAGCCCCAGAAATCGATCGCAGGAGGGGTATCCTATGATATAATCAAAAGCAGTTTTCTTCTTGTAGGCCGCTTTCCTGCAAAAATTGAATATTTTTGCTTTTCTACATATATCTTGTTAATAAATTGTTGAATTTAGCCATACAAATCACTATAAATTGCAAAGTTTCATACGTTTGCTTTCTAAAAAAATATGAAAAACTAATTGAAACCATTTAGATTTTAGCTACACTTGTAATGCTTCATAACTATTACAAGGTATATCGAAATATTCACAATGTATATCGTAATATTGCATCCTAATTTCAACTACTTAAAACTCATTCCTCTAAGGTAATATCTAATTCAAGTGAATCATTATTTGCAGTGTCGGAAAACAAAATGTAAATTATCTGTGTTGGATTAGTACTCAACTTTATGGAGTCGTAAAATTTTAATGATCGAATTATAGGTTTAACGACTATAAAATCGAAATAGGTATCTCTTTGAAAGCGTTGGTTATATAACTTCATCCAGGGTATCAATTTAAAATTTAAAACTATATAGAGATACAACTAGAACAGCGGCGACGCGTAACAATTACGCTGGGGAGGGTAATAAAGAGCTGAGCTAGGTTAGAAGAAGAAAATTAAAAAGATTAAAATAAAACATATTAATTTTTAACAAAACATTGTTAAACCACATAATAGTCTTTAAGATAACACACAAAAACCACCTACAACTAAATACTTATTGGTAATTTCAAACATTTTTGAACAAAAACAAAAACTTACTAAAGACATAAGGTAATCTTCTTTTCTTGCCCTTTGAGAATCAACCAATTACCTTTTCGGGGTGGATTTTAATATCTCTATATACAAAAGCGCCAATCCAACTAATTCTTTCTTGGTGAGTAGTTGACTTAACTCAGGTCTTTTAAATATTTAAATAAGAAAAACTACGCTCTGTACTGGTAACGTCTACTGGTAGTACCGCTAGCAAAGACAGAGCTACGCTAACTGTAGGGGAAATAAGTTTATTACTCTAATGCAACGCTCTAATGGTTGACACTTTCGACAGGAATGCCTTTCCACTTTTCTACCCATAAATCAATTTCTGCATTCAGTCTTGTGGAAATTAACTCAGGGTTTTTACCTGCAATTTTTTGTAAATAATTTGAAATTGCCGTTTTTGCGGTTACCAATTCAGTTACAGATTTTTTGATGCAGTTGTTTGAAACTAAAGAGTTCAATTCAAGAATGTTAAACAACTCAGAACTAAATCGAAAATCTAAGCCTTGCCTGACGTTTTCTAGCAAAGGGATGAATATACTCAGACGAAAATATTTTTCAGGGTCGGTTGTTTCAAAATTTGATCGATTTTTCTGATTGGAAACCCTACGTGGAATGGAAAGTGAAAGTTGTACAAGATTGTCATGAATAGATTTTATTTCTTCGAAAATTGTTCCAAGTGCTCTTTTAGCATCTTCTCTTTTTTGTTTAAATATTAATTTTATTTTATTAATTAGTGTTTGGGCCTCTTCTTTGTCCATATGTACTTTTTGAAAAACTTTACCTAGGCCAACAGTGATTGTCAAAACAAAAGATAAGCAGGGCAGAGAAACTATAAAATTTATTGTTGTTATAGAATTTAACAGGAGCCGGCATTTTCAAGCAGAGTCCTTTATCACTTCATTGTAATAAGCTCAAAACTTTCAAGAATATTTTTATTAACAAATTTTAAAAATCCTGTCCAAATGAAATTATAGCAAGTATTTTATATACGAAATGAAGACCGTTATAATATAAAATAATACATATTGGAAGGTGTGGCGATTTAAAGGTATGTATATTTATGTTTTAATTATTAAGGGATTTCCCCCTTTTAGTTAAAGATAAGCAATGTTTACTTCTTCCAGTATGTTTAGTAACGTCTGGTAAATTAAGTTCGGAATAATTATAGCTTTTTTCGGTATGAGTAGGTCTTTAGTGATTTAGTCTAACTTTTAAATAGCTTGAAATATTGATTTTGGGTTTTCGATAAAAAGTAGAATCTTCGATGTTTCCGATAAAAATATTTGACAGTTTGTTGTCAAAATAATTTTTAGTCCAACATTTAAACGGTATTTAAAAGGTATCTATTTAGGATTTTGCTACTACAAAGCATTTTGGATAAACATGTTCGACATTGACAGCTGCCAAACTATCAAAAAAGAGCAACATAATATGGGTCTGAAGCCTTACTTTCAAGTCAAGTTATCAAGTCAGAGTCTAGCGGCTATTGTTTCTCCTGCTCAATAGGACAGCATGTCTATATATATCTTTTTACAATAGCCGCACGCGAGATTGGGGTAAAAATCAGCTAGGTCAGTGTGAACGCTAAATTTTGAAAATTTTGTTATTGTAGCGTGCACGAATTCTGGTTGCCAATCTCTGGGCCTTCGTAATGTCGTATCGGTACCTCCTGGGATAAAAACGAATAAACATATCAAAAATTCCATCTTTTTCCTGGAAGAAATAAATTTACATTTTTTTACCCGAAGTCAAAAAATTGAGTAAAATTTAATTTTCAATAAAAATGCACAGCATTTCCATTTGGTACAAAACAGACTTTTTCAAGGTGGCCTGGCGTTGCCAGCTGAACTTTTGACGGCTATGTCAGAATAAATAGTTTGACAGGGACGCAATGTTTATAACTATAAATGCTTTCAGAAATTTTTAAATATCTCTTTGAGCTCTTTGAGGGTTAGTGAGAATGAATATATATACCGAAAAGTAGAGAATTAGCGAGTATTTAATGCCTAATTTTGTATACGAAATGAAGAGAGAAGTATGAATCAGATGTAGTTTTATGCTTATTTTTTGCTTTATATGCGATATTTAAAGTGCTGCTGACTTAAATATGTATGATTTCGTGTTATATATTAATATACGGGGTTGTAAAGCAAATAGATTCAATCCGGAGTAGTGGCATTTTAAAGAAATTGGTCGATTCAACAGCATTTTTAATTTAATGTTTTACATTAAGTACTGAAACTATTGCCGGCTGTTATGCTTCTACTAAGCCATCAGCATCATCATCATCATCAGTGACCTTCTCGGTGATTATTAAGGGTTTTAGATGTTTTACATAGGGCGTATAATAGCAATTAATATTTAGTTTTTAATTGTTTAAGACATTCTGAATTAAGAGCTGCAAAATTTCTTAGTGTAAATTTTGGACGGTTAAAAATATAGATTTGTGATTCGCCGTTATAATTTCACTTTCCCATATAACAGCCCATATAAAAAGTTATATATATATATATATATATATATATATATATATATATATATTCATATTATGTTTAAAATAATGTTTTGTTCACCACAAGGTAGTTCTAAAATGATGATGCAGCTCCTGAATACGAAGAACATAATAAAGAAATTCAAAAAACCATGAAATACATAACATGTTTTTTAATAGTTTTTTTATTCAAACATTTCTTTAACTATACAGGGTAGCCCTAGAGGGATGAAACAGCTCCCTGAAAATAAAAAAATGTATTCCAAAAACATAAAACTTGCCTAAAAAACGGTGTATATCATTTTGTATACATAAACATTTATATCTACTATGCAAAGTAGTAAAACATGACAAATTTACTCTCTTTTTTTATATGCAAGCAATTTTTTATACATAAAATTACTAGGGGGGTGAAACAGCTCTCTAAAAAAAGAGAGAGAGAGAGAGAGAGAGAGAGAGAGAGAGAGAGAGAGGGGGAGAGAGAGAGATATATTAATTATAGACACGTCAACTTATGGGATTTTTTAGTGTTTCTCATAGTGTTGCGACTAAGTGTTAGTTTGATTGGGGTTATATTTTGTTAAATAAATCACAGTCTTTTAGGAATGTAATAATGCGGTTGGTATTGGAGTATGAAAGGATTTGGTCAAGATTACTGGTGAGATGGAGGTGGGTTAATAATTGTGTATAATTAGTGCAGTTTAAAAATATGTGTTTTATTGTAAGGGGTGTGTTGCAATGAGGGCAAGTTGGGGGGCCGTTCGTTCGATAAGGTGTTTATGGGTAAGGAGTGTATGGCCAATACGTAATCGTGCCATGATAGTAGTTGCTTTTCTTGAAAGATTGGAGATGAGGGGGTTTTCAAAGAAAGTGGGTTTGATGTCTTGTAATTTATTTTCATTGAGATCTAGGTCCCATTCTAGTTGGATCAATGATTTCGATATGGATATGGAATTCTTCTGGAGGTCCTTGGTCCAGAAGATGTTGTTAATGGTTAAGGTGGCAGGGTTGGGGGTTTTGGCTAGGTAGTCGGCCCTATCGTTACCTGGTATTCCGGTGTGGCTCGGAACCCAGATAAAAGAAAGTTTTTTGTTTCTTGAATATATCCGGTCTAGTCGGTAGTGGATTCCTTTGGTAAGAGGGTGAGAGGGGGAATAAGATTTGATTGATTCTAATGAGCTAAGGGAGTCGGTGGCGTTTAACCATTTAGGGGAGTTACTGTTTAATACAAAGTCAAGTGACATATAGAAGGCGAAAAGTTCAGATTTTAGGACGCTAGATGTAGGATGTAAGGTGTATGACTTTTCTGCAAGGTTACAATAAAATGAGGAACCGACTCTATCAGGGGATTTGGAACCATCGATATAGATGATTTCGTGGTCATCATAGAAATTAGAAATGTGGCTGCGATAAATTTATAAAATTGAAATGTGTGGGAGGGTGTTCTTTGCAAATTTTTTCATGTGGTAATCGAAAAAAATGGGAGGTGAATTCCAGGGTGGAAAGGGGAAGATGTGGGAAGAAAGGGGAAGTGGAAGTTTAGGGATTGAAAGCCTGTATAGGAGATTTTGATATCTGATATTGGCGCCATGGGTGGGAAAGTGAGATAGAATGTGATTGAGATTGGGGGGTGTTATGAAAAAACAGGAGTAATGTGGAATGGAGTTTCTGAATCGGAGGTTGTCGGCATATTTCATAATTAATAGTTCTCTACGTTGGAGTAAGGAGGGGCATTCGGATTCGCAATAGAGACTAATGGCTGGGCTGGTACGAAAGGCTCCAAGGGCGTATCTTAAACCAGAGTTATGGATAGGGTCTAGTCGTTTTAATTCGGAAGGTTTAGCTGAAGAATAAGCTATTGAGCCGTAGTCAATTTTGGAAAGAATGACAGATTTATATATTTTCAGTAATGTCAATCTGTGTGAGCCCCAATTTGTTCCGGATTGCATTCTAATAATGTTGAGGTCAGCAAAGCATTTAGATCGAAGGTAGTAGATATGGGTTTTCCAATTTAGGGTGGAGTCGAAGTATAGGCCAAGGAATTTGTGGTTGGGTTGGGAAGGGATTTGGATTTGATTGAGAGAAAAGTTAGATGTTCTGGGGCAATTTTTAATTCTGCAAAAGTGCATGCTGGTATATTTTAAGGGGGAGAAAATCAAGCCTTTGGATTCTGTCCATTTGGCAAGATTGTTGAGGCAGTTCTGTAATAGTTCTTCACTGTGTTTATAGTCGGAGGAGGAATGGTAGATAAGGATATCGTCAGCAAAAAGTTTTAGGTTGAGGGGGGGGGTGGAATGTAGAGTTTGATGTTGTTTATTGCGATGATAAATAAGGTGGGACTAAGAGGGGAACCTTGTGGGACTCCGTTAGTTTGAGGAAAGGAGGAGGATAGGTGGTTATTGATTCGTACTCTGAAGGTTCTATTGGATAGGAAAGCAGAAATGAAATGGAGCAGGTTTCCGGAGATATTCCAATCAATAAGGGATTTAAGTATGCAAGATCTATTAATGGTGTCAAATGCAGAGGATAGGTCTAGAAAGGTGAAGGTGGTATGGAGGCGTTTCATGAAACTATTCTGAAGGGTAATTTCAAGGTTTATGATGTGATCGGTGGAGGATTGCGGCGAAAGCCCATCTGTTCTTTAATGAGTAAATCTCTTTTCTCAAGAAACCAAGTAAGTCTATTGTTGACCATTCTTTCAAGAATTTTGGAAAGGTGGCTTGTGAGAGCAATAGGTCTATAGCTTGTGACTGATGATTTAGGTTTTTTTGGTTTATGGATGGGGATTAAAAAGGAGTGCCTCCAGGAGGAGTGGAATTTTCCTTTGTTCCAAATTTGATTGAATAGGTTGACGAGAAGATTAATGCCTTTCGTTCGGATTTGGTCGGGTCCAGGAGAGGAATCTCTACATGAGTTAAGTGCAGATAGGAGTTCTTTGGAAGTGAATGGGAGATTATAAGATTTAAGAGGATTTTGGGGGAGGGCGGTAGATAGTGGAAGGAGAGATGGAGCTGGAGGGTTTTGTAGGAGGTTGTGAATTGGGTTAAAGGAGGAGTGAAAATGTTGGGCGAATGTGTCAGAGATGGATTGGGGGGTTTCTAACCACATACCATTGAATTTTAAGCCAGTGATGGTTTTAAGGGGCATGCCTTTTAGTCTGGCGATTTTGTTCCAGAGGTTGGAGGAGGAGGAGTTTGGAGTGAGATCGTTGGTGAACTTGTTCCATGATAGTTGTTTGGATTTTCAGATGGTTAGTCAGGCTGCCGTTTTAAGTTTTTTGTATTCTAAATAATTTTCTAGGTTAGGAGAATGTTTGTAGCGATTGAGAGCTCTTTTCCTGTCTGACAGACACAAGAAAACACAAACATTTTATTATATATTTTTTGCATATCGATTTGGGTTCTTATTATTAGATTAGCGTTTTTGCGTATTAAATACTATTTTTGACATATACGTTTTTACAATTAGTCAAACTGCTGAAAATGGCTACATAATGTGGATCTGAGCTCTGAAGCTTTAATTTCAAGTCAAGTTTTTAACTTAGACTCCAGCGGGTATTGTTGCCCAATAGGGGCGGAATGTTTATATATATGTATATATATATATATATATATATATATATATATATATATATATATATATATATATATATATATAGTAACAGCTGCATTAAAATTTGAAAAATCTTAAATAAATCGTTTTTCCAAGGAAAACATTGCTAAAACCTTTAGTCCAGACTGGATCCGCAATACCGCTGCCGAATAGCAAACAGGGAAACTAAAATAAACTATCAAGTACACTGCATACATTTTTCTTATATATTTCTATTTCAAATCTCCTATTTAAGTGTCTGAAGTAACACTTTGTAGTCTGTTTTAATTTAAGTTCGGATATTGTCTACCCAGATCTCTTACTTCCATTTTTTTTCGTAACTAAAAGAACTATAATCTAGTTGTAAATATTGCATCTTAATGATATATTGCGAAACAAGTGCTGAATTAAGAATATTTCATACTAGTGATGGAGTTTGATGTCACGAGCCGAAGGAGAGTGCAGCAAACACACGAGTATGAAATGTGTTTTTCGCACTTATTTCACACTTATACTTTTTCTACGTCTACCAAGGAAACTTTTTGAAAACTAAATTAGTAATAAAATTTTTGATCTGCATAGCATTTTGCATTGAAAGTTCCTCATTTCTCACGATGTGTGTTGTGTGTCTCAGCGTCTATCGTGGACCAACACTGTCATGATTTTTTTTAATAACTTTGATCATACATTTTTTACAATAAAAGCTTTGATTTGCCGTTTGCTTTAGGAGCAAGTGAAATAGTGCATTTTCAGCAATGCTTAAAAATATCCACAAAAATACAACCCCATTCATTTTCGTTTTAGGTATTGATGGAGAGATTTGAAAGAAGAGGAAATGTCGATTATGAAAAACATGAACGAGTCAAACCGACGTTTAACAATGAAAATTGATGGCAGATTTAAGTGTAGGTCTTCACTAACACTTTTAATGCAAAGTTTTGCATGGCAAATTATATTCCAATTCAGGGTGAGAACAGTAAAGTCTTAAACGGAGCTCGAATCCCCTATTCCCTGCTACAAAGAATACATTTAAAAAAAAATTGAATGTACAATAAAATTTTTTCGGCTTCTAAATTAATTTCATGTTTATAGTTTTCGTAACTAGATCAATTTAATAACATCTTTTAAACAATAATACTTGGTGCAAATAGAAAAATCAGCAGTGCGTATATCATTTTATTGTGTTTGATACTATTAGTTTACATTGCTGCCTACCTTATGTGCTTAGAAATTATAAGCTGAGAGAAAAATTGTGTTAATGGTCTTTTGGCTTATTAATATTTCATTTTATGCTTACGGTCTATAAATAGCTGAAATACTGAGAGACAGCTAATTTATATGGTATTGTAATTTGTTTTTAATATTTAAAGTTTTATTTTAAAAAGCATTTAGATTGGCAGTGTTCTAATAATTCTACAAAAATAAATTATTTATCATACCGTTATATTTTTATGATACATCCAGTGTAAACGCTGGCAATTTAGTTTTATGTGCAGAACACATTTTCAGCAAAAAGGCTTTCTGGAATGTATCATGTGATATCCTCAAATATATAAGCCATTTCTGTTTTTCATTTCATTACAATATTTTTTTCCATTGTTTCGATCTGGACGTTGAGGGAGGCAAAGGCTTTTAATGCCTGAAAAAGATTCGCAAACATAAACATAATATTTTCTGTTTCATTTGGTAACAATAGATATCATTTCTCCGAATGTTTTTTGCCAAAATAGTAAAATAGAAATACACACCCAGTCAAGGACTATATTTCTACAGGACAGGCCAATTTGATTAAAAATAAAATTGTAATACGCATTTATACCTAACACAGAAAAATATTGACTACTGGATAACAATTAAAACCAATATAAATGTAGTCTTATTATATTAAAATTATCCCTTATCCAACTATCTGCATATTTCTTGAAATTGTTATAATTTTCATTTTTAAATCTATTTGGCAGGAGGTTAAATAGTTTAGGTCCTGTAAAAGATATGTGTCTTGGAGTTGCAAAAACTAGTATTAGAAGCCTCTATGCAATTTTCAACCACCATTCTTGTGTTGAGTGTGTGTTATAGGTGTTTTATATTTTTTGTTGTTTAGCATTAATCTCAAAATATTCTTAATGTATAGTTGTCTAACAGACAGAATATTTGCCCCCATTTATAAGAAATCCTTAGGATACCGCTTCTTTTTATATAGCACTTTTTTTAAATCGAACTATTTCCACTGAATTCAAAGAATTATGACATTCACCTTCCCAAACAATAATTCAGTAAATCAAAATAGACTCTACTAATAGCTGATATACGGCTTTTAGTAGTTTCCTATTTAAAATACAGCGCAACTGATAAAGCTTATAAATTATCCTTCGCTCATATTCCGAACATTTTTGCTTACATTGTAGTTATATTGCCCCTGTGCAATGACTCACAAGTTTAAAGAAAGAAAATTATTTCTTTCTTATCACCTAATATGTGTCACCCTTGCCCGAATTCAGGTATATTTTGTTTACATGATTCATTATATTGTCTTGTGCGATAGACTCCACTTCGTTCTTAATATTAAATAAAATAATATTAAAATAATAGAAAAATTAAGTAATTTCGCCTTAATTATGCCAAAAAGAAATAATAGTGAAGTGTCCGATAGTGAGTGTATGACGAAAAAGCGTCGGAAATTCGAAAAACTAAAGGAAAAAATGACAAAACTGCAAAAAGAAATCGAAATGTATAGTTCAGATTCTGAGGATGATTTAGGTAGGATATTTTTTTATTTTTTACCAAGGGCATTCTTCTGAATGGCCCACTGAATCTTTATGATTCCTATTTTTTGGCATTTTTTACTGTAAAAATAAGGCATTTAGATAAATGGCCACCAAAATCTTTATGATTATTTATTAAAACTTTATCGAGTCTTATTAACCCATGTTTTAGATGGGGAAGTAGTGCCGAATTTAATAACTACTGAGGCACAAGTTCATGCAAGTACACCCCAGCAAAAGTTAAACTTGGTAACTGACTCGCAGGATTCTGAATTGGAAATTTTACCAGAAAATCCGCAGTGTTTAAATAATAAAACATTAGGAGATAACCATTCATTATTAAATCTTTTTGGGGTGGATCCTCAAGAAAAAACCAACAAAAATGGGGTGGTACTGGATGGTATTGCTAATAGATGGACTCATATTATAACAAAGGGTCTAGATGACGACGAGAGACAAAGGCTTTTAGATTTGTATCCGCCTGCCAGCAACTGTGAGGTGTTAGTCCCTCCAATTTTAAATGAAGAAATTGCGGTAGCCTTGAAAGATAATAAAATACGGGAAGACAAATTTTTGCAAAAGCTCCAAACAGAAATTTCTTCCGGACTTATGGCATTATATGCCCCAATTAGTAAGCTAGTACAACAAAAAGAACCACCTACAACAACTTTGGAGAATTTAGCAGATTCGGCAAACATTTTTTCTGATTGTTTTCACCAAATATCTCGCCATAGAAGGTTTTTATTAAGTTCTTCTTTAAATCCCCAGTTTAAAAAGTGCTTGGAGAGCCAGGAAATAAATAAATTCTTATATGGCGAGAATTTGACCGAAAAGGTTAAACAGTTTCAAGCTACAAAAACTACACTGTCCCAAGTGATGGCTGTTGTAAAACCAAAAAGAAATTTTCCACAGAATAATTTAAACTACAGCGGCCAGATCAACAAAAGGAGGTACAAACCCGAAGCCAAGCCGTACAGACAATCATCAGCACCAGCGCCAGCGTCGCAACATCAAAATTGGAGGCAGGACAGGGGAGCGGACACATCTCGGAGAGTAAGAAAGAGCAAAATTTATATGATACAGCCATTAAGGACCTTTTAGAAAAGGGAGCAATTAGTAGTTGTAGGCACATTCAAGGTGAATTTGTATCTTCTTACTTTTTAGTTCCAAAGTCAGAGGGAGGTTTTAGATTTGTTTTAAATTTAAAAAAACTTAATTTGTTTATCAATGCACCGCACTTTAAGTTAGAAGATTATAGAACGGTTCTTAAATTAATATCTAAAAATTGCTTTATGGCAAAAATAGACCTGAAGGATGCCTATTTTTCAGTACCAATACATGAAGAATACCGAAAATTTTTAAGGTTTAAGTACAATAATACTTTGTACGAATTTAATGTACTTCCTTTCGGTTTAAATATTGCTCCATTTATTTTTACGAAATTATTAAAACCAATTTTTCACCATTTAAGGTCACAGGGCTTTGTATCTATATATTATTTAGATGATATTTTACTGATAGGTTTATCATATGAATCTTGTATAAAGAATGTAAATTATACATTTTCTTTATTGTCTTTTTTGGGCTTTACAATAAATTTAGAAAAAAGTGTTTTAACACCAACACAAAAGATACAGTTTCTTGGTTTTTCGTTTAATTCAACAAATTTGACATTTTCAGTACCCCAAAAGAAAAAAGATAATATTTTAAATAATATAACAAAAATTATGAACAAAAAATATTGTAAAATAAAGGAATTTGCTTCTTTAATAGGCCAGTTAGTCGCAATTTGCCCAGCGGTAAAATATAGTTGGTTATATATTAAACATTTCGAAAAAGAAAAATGGATAGCTTTGTTAAAAGAAAACGATAATTATAATAAAAAGATGATTATTTCTGACTACTTAAAAAGCGATTTTCTTTGGTGGCTTAATAATTTACAATCCAGTCAACAAAATATAAAAGAAAGTGATTATATGTTAGAAATTTTTACGGACGCTTCGCCTACCGGTTGGGGCGCCTATTGTAAAAATAAAAGTACTCATGGTTTTTGGAACTCAGACCAACAACTTTGTCATATTAACTATTTGGAATTAATGGCGGCTTACTGTGGGTTAAAATCTTTTTCTAAAAACTTAAAAAATTGTAAAATTTTACTACAATAAATTGAATTGACAATAAAACAGCAATTTCTTGTATCAATAAAATGGGGAGTGTGCAATATGAACATTTAAATAATATTTGACGAAATATATGGCAATGGTACGAAATTAGAAACATCTTTATATTTGCGTCATACATAAAATCCACAGATAATGTTATTGCTGATCAAGAATCTCGATGTTTGAAAACTGATACAGAATATTCCTTAAATGAGCAATATGTAAATATTATATTTCAAAAATTTGGACAACCAGTTATAGATCTTTTTGCTTCAGAACAAAATACTAAATGTCAAAGATATATATCATGGAAGCCGGATCCTGGATCTGAGGCTGTTGATGCGTTTACCATTAAATGGAATATGTTTTTTTATGCATTCCCACCATTTGCCATTATTTCCAGGGTTTTGAATAAAATAATTAATGATAAAGCTGAAGGCATCGTCGTGGTACCTGAATGGCCAAATCAGCCATGGTACCCCATATTTAATAAACTTTTATCTCAGACCAAAATGATTTTTGGCCCGGAAAAGAATTTAATTTTATCTCCTTTTAGGTTACCACATCCCAACTACAAACACCTTACCTTGGCAGTCGGGAGGCTATCAGGCAAGCTTTTTTGAGAAAGGGAATTCCAGAGGATGGACTTCCCATGTTTCTAGCTTCAATTTCCACTAAAACCTTAAAGCAATATGACTCAGTTTTTAGTAAATGGTGGAAATATTGTAAGGAGCATAGACAAGATCCCTTAAGTTTCCATTTACAAAATATTATTAACTTTTTAACAACCTTATCAAAAAAAGGACTTTCATATAGTTCACTTAATACCCATAAATCAGCACTGAGCTTAATATTACATATTCCTGATAACCAACAATATATTTTTAAACGGTTTTTAAAAGGAGTTTACAATTTAAATCCTCCTAAACCCAAATACTCTTTTACATGGGATACTTCTGTGGTTATTAACTATCTTGAAAAATTACATCCACTAGAAGCCCTCTCCTTAGAAAAGCTTTCCCATAAATTAGTAATGTTACTGGCTCTAACTTCCGCCCATAGATTGCAGACCCTTTCTTTAATAAAAATAGACCATATTTATATAAAATCGTCATCAATAGAAATTACAATACCAGACAATATTAAAACTTCAGGGAAAAATAAATACCAGCCAATTCTTTCTTTTCCTTTTTTTAAAGAAAAACCTCAGCTTTGTGTAGGTTCTATAATATGTCATTATTTAAACATAACAAAATCTTTAAGACCAGAATCTGAGAAAAGACTTATTTTAACAACAAGAAAACCTTTTAAAGCGGCATCTACACAGACTTTAAGTAAATGGTTGAAAAATACATTAGAATTAAGCGGCGTAGATATTAATATTTTTAAAGGGTACATACGCGCCATGCAACAACATCAGCAGCGGCTCGTGCGGGTCTTAATATAGAAATTATTCGCATAGAAAAATCCTTAGTATTTAATAAGTTCTATAACAAACCTTTGCAAAATGATACAACAGACTTTGCAAAAACAATTCTAACTAGTTAGGATTTTAAGTTATATCATGCATAGTTTTTGCTTATAGTTATATAGACATTTATTTTTTTTTATATAGTTATTTTGTTATTGTCAAACGTATATTATTACTTATACACTTTTTATATGTTTAGTATTAATCTATAGTTCACTTTATAATATACCTAGTTAATGCATACATGATAATGATTGTGTCATTTAGTTGTAGTCCAGTTTTGTTTTACCTTAAGGTACAATTTTGTTTCAAAGTTTTTGGTTTGTAACATGGCTTGTTTAATAGATCGTCAGTTATGTTATTTGTTCTCTAAACATCTACAATGTAAGCAAAAATGTTCGGAATATGAGCGAAGGATAATTAAAAGATTGATCGACTTACCTGTAAGGAAGAGCAATCGTAATTATCCGAGCTCATATTCCGAACATTTTTGCTCCCTCCCGGTTCCCATCCCTGGACGATCTATTATCTCTTATATCACCCGACAATATAATGAATCATGTAAACAAAATATACCTGAATTCGGGCAAGGGTGACACATATTAGGTGATAAGAAAGAAATAATTTTCTTTCTTTAAACTTGTGAGTCATTGCACAGGGGCAATATAACTACAATGTAAGCAAAAATGTTCGGAATATGAGCTCGGATAATTACGATTGTTCTTCCTTACAGGTAAGTCGATCAATCTTTTAATTATATTTCGAAGTTTTTTGAAGATATATGTTACATGTTTATTCCATTTTAAATTACTATCAAGTATGACACCTAAATATTTAATATTATCCGTTGGTAGAATATGCAAGTAAGCCGTAAAGTGAGGCGTGAAGTATAGATTTGATTGATAAACGTCAGAATAAACACTTTAACAAGACACCAAGTTTTTAATTCGGTATATGTAGTCTAGATATTTGCAAATCTCTTCCCGATTGCAAGAATTTTAAACATAATTCTGTATATCATATATATTATAGAAGAGAGACTAAATTTAATATAGACAGAAAGGTTCAGTAAATCCACTGAAGTTTTAGAAGATGGTATTTTAACCAAACGTTCTAGTTTGACCTGTGTACAGAAGCAGAGTGCTGCAGAAAAGGAAGTGAATTAAAGTATGTTTTCATGTAGGTTTGTACTTATAGTATTATTTGTCTCAGGTCAGTATCATTTCATTTTGAGATGATAATCACATTTGAACTTTACTACCAGTTATAAAAATATATACATATTTATCTCTCACTGAAGTGTTTGTTTTTATTCAGCTTAATCGATGTTTGTCCCTCAAATACGAAAAATACATTTTTAGAAAAAAAAATATGTTTGTACAGATGTGTGTGTGTGTGTGTATGTAAGTGTGTATCTAAACAAAATTTGCGCCACGATAACTTCAGAACGGCCATATCGATTCGTGTCACATTTACACCGAAATTTTTCTAGGTCAGTATCTCGCGGGGATAAAATTTCGATATTTTTTTAGAGTCAGGCAAACGTAAAAAAATCCTATTTCGAGAACACACAAACCAATAACAATCAAATTCAAAACAGCAAGAGCTAGAGTAAACGTCCTGATATTATATATTAAAAAAAAAACTTAATATTTCGAAAAAGGGTGAAACACGTCGAATGTACTTTATTTTTGTAGTATACAAAATACTGTTTGTCCAGTATACAGGGGTAGCCCTTAAAGGCTATTCTAGAAAAAAAATCAAAAAATGGCGAAACACACAAACTTCTTTAATTCAATTCAATGTCAATTTATTAAAAACCTGTCTTTATTAAAAAAAAATCGCCGCCCGAGATTTTTTCAGATCTTTACGTTTCAGGGTCCCTAAATGCCCCTGTTTATTCGCGGCATAGCTAAAAAATTAATTACCCGATTGACTTCAAATTTTGGTCAAAAATTAAGGGTCATATGGGGATGACCTGGTAATATTTTGGTAAAAATACCATACGACCAAACAAAATGGCGGGCTAGTGGAATATTATAAAAGATATTACTTGTCCAATTTATCTCAAATTTTCCATATAAAAGTATTATATTGGAATCAACTAGCAAAATTTTGGGACGAATCCAAGATCCAAGAAAACAAATCATAATGAGGGAATTTCCGGGTAAAAGAAATTTACAATTTTTTTCATTATACAGGGTAGCACTAATAGAATTAAACAGCCATCTGAAAAAGAAAAAAAATCAAGAGCATTTTTTTTTAGCAAACGGTGAAGTACACCCAAATGTCTTCTATTTTTAAATATATTTCTTCTAACAGTAACAACACCCGCACGCGGCTATTGTTATTGTATTGTGTTTCTTTTTCTAGAGCGAAAATGTTTGAAATTTGTGTTTTTTGACCTTCGAAGTGCTTCCGCTCGATAGCAGGACGAATATAGTTCTATGGAGTCAATCGTAGAGGATAAATGGGTCTTTTGGTAAAAACGCGATTTGGCTGTGGCTTATAATAAGGCGGCAGTGGCGTCCGAGGTTTGTACTCTTTTCGAAATCCCTTTGATTCCAAATACAGGTCGGTTAATTTTTCGAGGTGCGTGTCGCTTAAGAAAAATAAAGGTTTAAAAAGAGGCTAACCTTGAAGGCATTTTGCGAAACCCTGACCACTTTGTGAAGCTAAGCCGTGGGTAAGATATCGAGAAAGTGGTCGAAATTCAAAAAATCAAAAAAAAAAGATTAATGAGCTACGGCAATTATTTACGGGGCACCAAAGTTCCCCCGACGCATAAAAAAAGCGACGTCGCCAGTTTTATACAGGGCGAGCGATTTTTAGAGGCCCTTGAAGACAAAAAAATATATTTTGTAGAAAAAAATTATAATACCTGTACAGGTGTGTTACGTGTATACACAATTCATTCCAAATAGAACTTGAGAAGAGTCAAACCAATGCGTTTTAGATTGTTTTTGAATTTTTCATTTACTTACATTTAAAAAATACACAATATTTCGAAAAAAGACGAAACACTTGAAATGTATTTAATTTTTCCTAAAAAAAATATATGTTTTGTTCACCATACACAGCTCTAAAATGATGAGCTCCTGAAGGCCAAAAAAATAAAAAAATATTAAAAAACAACTGTTTTTAAATTTTTTTATATACATATATATTTTTTTGAATAAACAACAATTTTTTAACTATACACAAATATCTATCTGAAAATAAAACATACACATGCATTTTTTTGTATCAAGGATTACTCGAAGGAGGTGAAACAGCTACTAAATAACGTCGGTACCCTGTTATGCATACGGTAGCCAATAGTATTGTCGTGACTCAGTAAGCTAGTTCTTCTTACCATGCCCTGAGATATCACGGTTCTCCGAGTCCACACATGGAGAAAATCAACCTGCTTTCTAGAACGAGAGTTGCCGACAAGAAACCACGTCTGAGAATAGAAATCGTGGTTTCTTCACCCTCGCATAATTAAGTAAGCGTGTCGGCGGTTTGGACCCCCGTTTCAAGTTAGGGACCAGGGAACTGGCTTGGATCCACCTTTTAACACAAGGGAACCTTGGATCAAACTCCATCAACGTATGTCGGTGTCCACAAACACCCCACTACCTCGCGACAGTTCACCTATGCAATTTCGCACCCAACGTAATATAGACACCCTCGAATAGCCAGATGGGCAAAACTTATGAGACTTACAATATGTATCTACCAGACACTTACAGATGTTCTTTCTATAAATATGAACTCAGTTGCTAATAAATAATAAATGGACTATTATGAAAGCAAAGAAACAACATAAACTCCAACCAGAAAAATCAATACTTGGACATATATTCATATAAATGAAAAGTGAGCCAGATAGATATCCACAAATCTAAATAATGAAATGTTTTTAGTTCTCAAGCTCGTAAATACATGAGTTAGAAAAAGTTATTCGGCAGTTTTTTAATAATACAGGATCGCGATATTGCTGGATATATTAAATGGAATAAGCGAATTTTTAAGAGAAATTGAAAGTGGAATCTTTTCGTAATGAGAAATGATATTGAGTTGCGGTTTTTAAATTCTTCAAGTTTACTTGTATTAAGAAGTCTTTTATACCCGGTGGTCAATAAAACTATCCAAATGTAATAAGCAGCTATTCCAAAAATTCACGATATGGGATTGTATACTCCTTATTAAAATTGCAAAAACCGTTTCTCAGATTCTGACCTTTTTTAAACATTTCACAATTTTTGAAAATCTTAGAATGTTTCCGTCCCTCATAAGAGTGAAAGTAATCGTGACAAAATCACCCTCTGAGATTTTTGCAGATATTTGAATATTAGGGCACTGGACCCCAAAAAACACGTGTTCTCATTTCCGTCGGTCTGCCTGTACGCTGCATAGCAGTGGTAAAAATCCAAAATCGCGGAACAAAATGTTAAAAAAACAAAAAATTATAATAAAAAATGTATCCATTCAATTGGGCTGCCATGACAGCGAAACAAAATGGCGACATATTGAAATGTAAAAAATCAATATCAATACATACAATTGACTTGCATAGACACCGAGTGTGGCAGAGAGATAAACTAGTAAAATATAGCGAAACCTGTCCGTAAAAACAAAATGATGGTCCAATAAACTGTTTAAAAATTTCCTAAAATTCCATTTCCCTTTATAGAGCAAAATAATAAACGACATAATTTGTTTTTTAAAGGCCATGTTAATTAAGGTAAAATATTGGTAAATTTTGCTTTATCAGGAACTTCCCCTGTTATAAGTTATTTTTTCATTTGTTAGGAATAGTGAAGTGTGATCTAATTTAGTCCAGTACATAGTCACAGTATATATGTGTTACATACACTGTATTTTCGAACATTTTTATTGGGCGCCATTTTGCTTCATCATATTGGATTCCTACCAATATTTTACCAGTTTCTTTCTACCTAGGCTACACTTAGCTTTTAGACATAATTTAAAATAAATTCAATTGGTTTTTACATTGACACATACCGCCATTTTGTTGGGTCATGTTGAATTCGTTTTGTTGAACCAGTTTATCCCATTTTCACATTTAATTTTTTTGTAAAAATTAAAGTCTATTGAACAAGACTTTTTACGTTGATTTTTTCAAAATTTTGTTTGGCCGCCATTCTGTTTCGCCACCTTAAATTCGTACCACAACTTTGCCAGTTTATTTCTATATCAGGCTTAATACTTGCATACAAATTAAAATTAATTTAATTAATTAATTAAGTACTTTCAGGCGGATTTTAAAAATATTTTATTGGGCCGCTATTTTATTTTGCTATCTTATATTCATATCAAAATGTTACCAGTTCATTCCTCTGTAACACTTGATTTTTGTGCAAAATTTGAGGTAAATTGAATAATTAGTTTTTTTAGTAATAATTTTTTTAACATTGTTCCCTCGTATTTGATTTTTACCAAAGTATTACCAGGCCATCCACATACGACCCTCAATCTGGTAAGTGGTTTTTAAATATGCCGCGAACTGACAGAGAAACAGGCAGACCGACACATGGGCCGAAGGAATTGATAAAACATATTTTTTTGGCACCTAGGGACGCTAAAACGTGAAGTTATGTAAAACCTGAGAGGGAGATTTTTTTCAAGATTACAAACAATTTATTTGCCCCCCATTTTGTTTCGCATTCTTCAATTAGTAACACAGTTTTACTAGTTGATCACTATATTACAATTAGTTATGGCACACAATTTGAAATCAATCCATTAAGTAGTTTTTCAGACTGAATTTTTAAATATTTTATTATGCCGCCATTTTGTTCCGCCATCTTGGATTCGTACCAAAATTTTACCAGTTGATTCCAACATAACACTTGATTAAGAAATCACGGTTCTTGGGATTAGACCGTGTCAAAATGAAATCACATTCCGACAGTGTTCCATTCTCGTGAAGTAAAAAGATGATGAAGATGCCTCGTGCAATCGAAGGCGAAACGTCGGAAAGTGATTCCATTTTGACATGGTCTGATCCCAAAAAATCCATAAAAATAATGTTATAATACTTGATGTTTGTGCTAAATTTCAGATAAACTAGACAAGTAGTTTTTTAATAATAATTTTTTAACATTTCACTGGGACGTCATATGTTTCGCCGTATTGGATTTTTACCAAAATATTACCGGACCATCCCATGTGACCTTTAATTTTTGCCTTAAGATTTGAAATTATTCCGGTAAGTAGTTTTTAAGCTATGCGGCGAACTGACAGACAGACAGACAGACGGACTGACCGAATTAATAAAATATGTTTTTTGGCATCTAGAGACGTTAAAACGTGAACATATGTAAAACCTGAGTGACTTTTTTCACGATTACAAACACTTTATTTGACCGCCATTTTGTTCCGCAATCTTGAATAAGTTACACATTTTACTAGTTGATCTCTATACAACAACTATTTATGGCACACAATTTAAAATCAATCCATTAAGTAGTTTTTCAGGCTGAATTTTTAAATATTTTATTATGCCACCATTTTGTTCCCCCATCTTGGATTCGTGCCAAAATTTTACCCGTTGATTCCAATATAATACTTGATGTTTGTGCAAAATGTGAGAAAAATTGGTTAAGTAGTTTTAATAATAATAATTTTTTTAACATTTCACTAGGCCACCATTTTGTTTCGCCATATTGGATTTTTACCAAAATATTACCAGATCATCCCATATTACCTTTAATTTTTGCCCAAGATTTGAAGTTAATCCGGTAAGTAATTTTTAAGCTACGCGGCGAACTGACAGAGAGACAGGCCAACAGACGAACTTACCCAATTGAAAAAAATATGTTTTTTGGCATCGAGGGACGTTAAAACGTGAACATATGTAAAACCTGACAGGGTGACTTTTTTCACCATTACAAACATTTTATTTGACCGCCATTTTGTTCCGCAGTCTTGAATTAGTTACACAGTTTTACTTGTAGATCACTATACCACAATTAGTTATGGCGCACAACCTAAAATCAATACATTAAGTAGTTTTTCAGGCTGAATTTTTAAATATTTTATTATGCCGCCATTTTGTTCCCTCATATTGGATTCATGCCAAAATTTTACCAGTTAATTCCAATATAATACTTGATGTCTGTGCAAAATTTGAGATAAATTGGATAAGTAGTTTAAATTAGTAGTTGATAATAATAATTTTTTTAACATTTCACTAGGCCACCGTTTTCTTTCGACATACTGGATTTTTACCAAAATATTACCAGATCATCCCCATATGACCCTTAATTTTTGAAGAAAATTGTAATCGGGTATGTAGTTTTTAAGCTATGTAGCGAACTGACAGACAGAATTGATAAAACATTATTTGTATGTCAACCTGAGAGAGTGATTCTTTTCACGATTACAATTATTTTATTTGGCCGTCATTTGGTTCGGTCATCTTGAGTCAGTACTCCTAGCTAACCTTTATACGACAATTAGTTGTGGCACACAATTTGAAATCAATCCATTAAGTAGTTTTTTCAGGCAGAAGTTTTAAATATTTTATTAAGCCGCCATTTGTTTCCGCCATCTTGGATTCATACCAAAATGTTACCAGTTGATTCCAACAGAATACTTGATGTTTGCGCAAAATTTGAGATAAATTGGATAAGTGGGTTGTTAATAATAATTGTTTTAACATTTGATTAGGTCGCCATTTTGTGTCGTGATGTTGAATTTTTACCACTGACTCTGACAGACAGTACAGACCGACGAAATTGAAAAAACATGTTTATCGGCATCTAGGGACCCTAAGACGTAAAAATCTTTTACGAGCGAAGTAAAAAATAATTAAAATTAAAATAATAAATTGAAAAAAGAAAAATAAATAAAATCAAAATTAAATACAGTATACTGGAATATAAGGAGTGGTTTTATATGAGTGGGTATGGTATGTGAATGAATGTGTATGGTGAGAAGATCAAAAATATTTATCGTCCCAATATAAATGACTGTTAAATATATGAATCAAATAATTTTATTGTCATAAATTATTATGTCCGCATGCGCAAGAAGACAATTTAAGAGAACGGCGACTTTCAGCTTGACAAACAACATATATGCTATACGTTTCTATATCTTTCTCTTTTCTTCAGAAAACGATTTATTATAAGGTAAGTTCCGAGGACTTGAATAAAAGATTAGTAAAACCCTTTTAACAGCACATTCCTCGTAATGAAAGTTTTTCTGTGTCAGGCAAAGTGAAAAGGGAAAAGACTACAAATATTTTAACGAGAGAAAGTACCGGTCACTTAAAGCAAAAAAATCTTATAATTTTACCGTTTTAACTAATTTAAGAAATGTACTAAATATTTTATTCATTTTTATTATCTAAACCTATTAATTAGATCATTATTAATTTAATAATTAATGTTCTTGTTTAATATTTAAAAAAAATATTTAACCATTGAATGACCCTCACTTCAAAACGCGCAATCTAGCAACACGGAATAGATCTTACTTGCCTTTGTAAACAGACAAAAACATTACGTTAAACAAACATCTTTCTTAGCTTTTTTGCAGCTGAATAAAAATATCTATTATAATGACATTTTTATTCAGTTGTGAAAAAGCCAAAGAATATTCTTGTTATTTCTATTATCTAAACCTAATAATTAGATCATTATTAATTCAGTAATTAATGTTCTTGTTTAATGTTTAAAAAAATATATTTAACCATTGAATGACCCTCACTTCAAAACGCACAATCTGGCTACACGGAATAGTTTTTAGTTGCCTTTGTAAACAGACAAAAACATTACGTTAAACAAACATCTTTCTTAGCTTTTTTACAGCTGAATAAAAATATCTATTGTATTGACATTTTTATTCAGTTGCGAAAAAGCCAAAAAAATATTCTTGTTTGTTATTCTACACGCAAGAAATAATCTGAATATGTTTAAGAAAAAAACATTACGTTGTTATGCAAAAAAAACTATTCTGTTTGTCACTAGTCAGGCGCTGAGATTTGTGCTGTAGTAAGTTGTATTCCTGTGTAGGTAGGTGCAAAAATTTACAGCAAAAGATTTTTAGATAAAGGAACGATAAAATATTATTTATATCATTGTCAATGCCTACGAAAAACAAGAAACCTACCTCCAGCAAACTAATTTTCTTGAACTTTTCTTTTTACCGTCTGGAAAGACATTAGTGTACCGTGTGGTTTATAAAAAAACATGATTCGTAGTTGCGGTGCATATAGTTTTCGTTAGTGTGTAAATGGTGCAAAACTAAAAAAAATGTAAGTGTTTTTAATTCATTTGTTATAATTTATTTATTCAAAAGCATTGTTTTTCTAGTTTAAAAATAAATACGGGGACAAAAATGAAATAACTAATATAATGACCTAACCTATCTAGCTTTCAAAATGAGTATTTGTGGAGCATTCAGAGAGTAATATATTAAAAAAGCTTTCACGGCTGGAGTCGATTAAGAAATCATGGTTCTTAGAATTACTTTCAAATTTGACACGGTCTAAGCCCAAGAACCATGATTTCTCAATTAGAGAGTGAGATTGCAATGTTTCCGCCTTTTGAAAAAACTGTAAATTTTTAGTGTCTACTCCCTGTTTTATAAGACTGTTTTTGCTCTAAATTACATGTTACTTCCCTCGTAAAAGTGTTGTAACCGTGTGATTTTTTCGGATCTTCACGTTTCAGGGTGCCTGGATGCCGAAAAACATGTTTTCTCAATTCCGTCAGTCTGTCGGGTCAGTCTTTACGAGGCATAGCAAAAAAAACTATTTACCCGATTGACTTCAAATTTTGGTCAAAAATTAAGGGTTGTATGGGGATGACGTGGTAACATTTTGGTAAAAATCTAATATGGCAAAACAAAATGGCGGCCTAGTGATATGTTAAAAAAAAATTTACTAAAAACTGCTTATCCAATTTATCTCTAATGTTGTACAAAAGTCAAGTATTATGTAGGAATCAATTGATAACATTTTGGTACGAATCCAAGATGGCAGAACAAATTGGCGGCTTAATATAATATTTAAAAATTCAACCTGAAAAGCTACCTAATGGATTGATTTCAAATTGTGTGCTATAACTAATTGTGGTATAAAGATGAAATAGTAAAATTGTTGTACTAAGTCAAGATGGCGGATCAAAATGGCGGCCAAATAGAGTGTTTGTAATCGTGAAAAAATCATCTTCTCACGTTTTACGTATCTTCTCGTTTTAGAGTCCCTAGGTGAATAAGTTTTATCAATTCCGTCGGTCCGTATGTCGGTTTGTCAGTTATTTCGCAACATAGCTTAAAACATACTTATCAGATTGACTTCAAATTTTACTTTCAAATTAAGAGTCATATGGGTATGACCTAGCAGTATTTTGGTAAAAATCTAATATGCCGGAGCAAGATGGCGGCCTAGTAAAATGTAAAAAAAAATATTACTAAAAAACTAATTATCAAATTTGCCTCAAATGTTTCACAAAAATCAAGTGTTACATAGAAATGAACTGGTAACATTTTGGTATGAATATAAGATAGCAAAACAAAATGATGCCTTAATAAAATATTTTAAAAATTAGTCTAAAAAAACTACTTATTAGATTAATTTCATATTTTGCGCAAGCGTTAAGTGTGATATATAGATCAACTAGTAAAGATGTGGCACTAATTCAAGATGGCGGCCAATTTTGTTCAATCTTATTCAATTGAATTTAAATTTTGCAGAAAAATTAAATGTGATATATCTCACAGGTAATGTAACAAAAAAGCGGTTTGCTTTAATATAAAAACTACTTATTGAATTTATTACTTCCCACGAAAAAGGGAAGTATTGTAATCGTGAAGAAATCACCCTCCGAGATTTTTTCAGATCTTTACGTTTTGGGTTCCCTAGAAGCCGGAAAACATGTTTTCTCAATTCCGTCGGTCTGTCTGTCTTTCGGTCTGCTTGTTTGCGGCGCAGCTAAAAACCTACTTACCCGATTGACTTCAAATTTTAGTAAAAAATTAAAAGTCGTATGGGAATAAACTGGTCACATTCTGATAAACATCCAATATGGCGAAACAAAATGACGGCCTAGCCAAATGTTGCAAAAAATTCAAATGATAGTAATTGACTAGAAAAAATTTGGCAGGAATCCTAGATTGCCAAATAAAATGGCGTCTAATAAGATATTTAAAAATTTAGCCTGAAAAAACGACTTAATAGATTGATTTCAAATTGTAAGAATTAAATTTTATTATTAAAGAATTAACTGCGGTAGAGAGGTGAACAAAATGTTTTCTCAATTCCATTTGGCTGCTTCTGAGTTCGTGGCGTAGCTAAGCGTAAGCTAAAAAAAAAGTAAAACCAAGAAACAAAATGGCAGCCAAATAAAATGTCTAAAAAAATCAATGTAAAAATTCTTCTTTTGACTTAATATATTGCAGCAAAATTGTTTATGATACAGGGATTAACTGGTACGAAAAAAGATCAATTTATTTTAAATCATGTGTGGCATAGGTAGAAACTGGTAAAATATTCGTACGACTCCCATATGGTGGATCAAAATGGTGCGCAATAAGAATAGTATACTAAATGTCTACCTATGTGTGGAACTAAATTGGGTTACACTTTACCATTTCTAATGAAAGGATATATTCACAACGCGGGAAGTTCCGAGTAAATGAGATTTACCGAATTTATTTTTACCTGTTAACATCTTTGCAGTCATTTCATTTTCACCCTGGATATTATGCATAAAGTTGATATTAAATAGCTACGTGCATGTACGATAATCTGCTTGTTCAGGAAATTCGTTTACGAGGTAAAGACCAATTTACCGATCTTTTTAAATAAATCTTAAGTTTTTTTTAAATATCAACAGTCTACCTACCTAACACACGTTTTTACTTCTCTGGTAAAAGGGAAGTATTGTAATCGTGAAAAATCACCCTCCGAGATCTTTTTAGATCTTTACGTTTCAGGGTCCCTAGAAGCCGAGAAACATGTTTTATCAGTTCCGTTGGTCTGTTTGCCTGTTCGCGGCATAGCTAAAATCTGCTTACCCGATTGACTTCAAATTCTGGTCAAAAATGAAGAGTCGTATGGGGATGGCTTGGTAACATTTTGGTAAAAATCCTATATGGCAAAACAAAATGGCGGCCTAGTCAAATGTTTCTTAACTTCTTATCTAATGTATCTCATATTTTACACAAAAATCAAATATTGGTACGATTTCAAGATCGTGGAATAAAATGGCGGCTTGATAAAATATTTAAAAAATCAGCCTGAAAAACTGCTAAATGTGTGGCATAACTAATTGTGGAATATGAACTAGTAAAATTGTAATACTAATTCAAGATGGCGACCAAATAAAATATTTGTAATCGTGTAAAACTCTAAAGTTTTACGTATCTTCAAGTTTTAGCGTCTCAGATGCAAAAAAATATGCTTTATTATTTCAGTTGGTTCGTCTGTCGGTTTGTTTGTCTGTCTGCCAGTTCGCGGCATAGCTTAGAAACTACATATCAGATTTTTCAAATTTTAGTCAAAAATTAAGGATCATATGGGGATGACCTGATAATATTTTGGTAAAAATCGAGTATGCTGGAATAAGATGGCAGCCTGGTGAAACGTTAAAAAAATATTACTAAAAAAACAAAATATCCAATTTACCTCAAATTTTGCGCAAAAAGTGTTACATAGGAATGAACTGGTAATATTTTAGTGTGAATATAAGATAGAAAAACAAAATGGCGGCCTAATAAAATATTTAAAAAATTGGCCTGAAAAACAACTTATTAGCTTAAATTCAAATTTTGTGTAAGCATTAAGTGTGATATAAAGATAAATTGGTAAAGTTGTGGTACGTATTCAAGATGGTGGGACCAAATGACGGCCAAATACTTAATTTAATCACTGTGAAAAAATCATAATCAATTGACTTTAAGTTGTGCAGAAAAATTAAATGTGATATAGGGTACTCAACATGACGTAACAAAATAGCGGCGTGTGTCAATGTAAAAATTACTTACTGAATTTATTTTAAATTATACTCAAAAATCAAGTTCGGCATATGTAGAAACTGGTAAAATATTGGAAGGAAATATGATGCAGAGACGGATTACGCTCTTAAGAGGCCACAGGTACACAGCATGGATGCCCCTCGTATCAGGAATGGTAATTGTAAAATTTATTTGATAGTTACGTGGGGAGGGAAACGCCCTGCAAAAACAAATTGAAAAGCAAAAAAATAGCCCTCACGTTCAGAGCAAAGTAAATCAAAAAACCACTGATTAAAGGCCCTCTACATCGAAAGAGCCCCTAGGCCAATGCCAACTGTGCCTAATGGGTAATCATAATCCGGCACTGCTTCTTTTACAACAAACCCAAATTTTTAATTTTGTAATTTTATTGCCTTCCAGATTTTTTGAATATTTTGAAGTGTTCTGTTATTTAGCAGATTGTAAATTTATACATAGCTAACTTGAATGTCAAATGCACGCGGGATATGGAAAAAATGGTCGAATTTTAATATGAATGTTTTATGAGGCAATAATGTTACAAAATTAAATATTTAATTTTGTTGTAAAACAGGCCAGTGACCGGATTATGGCACAGTAGGCATTGGTCTATAGGCCCTTTTGATTTAGGAAGCCCTTTCGATTTAAGGGGTCCTTAATCAGTGGTGGATGACTCTTTGAGTTACTTTGCTCTCAAAGTGAGGACCTTTTTTTTGCTCTTTGGTTTTCTTTGCTCTGAACGCGAGGACCTTTTTTTTTTGCTTTTCAATTTATTTTTGCAGGGCGTTTCCCTCGTCACGCAACTATCAAATAATTTTTACCATTACTATCCTGATAGGAGAGGCCTCCATGTCAAGTGTGTGCCTGTGGTGACTGAAGAGCGTCATCCGTCACTGCAGTGACGTAACAGTAAATAGTTCGAGGTTAACCTGAACACAAGCCCTGTAATTTTTTTTACACTAATTCAGTTACTTTGTTGCCATTAATCATAGTATTCTATACATATCTCTAGAAATGTACAATGTGTATCAAAAAATACATTTTGTCACCCTCTAGTTCGCGGACCTTTGTTTATACCAACTTTTTTATATTTCTTTCCAGAGTTTTGGACATGAATTAATTTACATAATAGTCCTAAAATAATGACGATATTGTGACTAAGGAGACTATAATTTTTAAAACACACTATAAAATTAAACAAAATGTATGTGGCTATGATCTGTAAAACCCAATGTGAATATCCAAGTCAATGAAATATATAGGATAAAAAACCATTAGTATAGGGCTAATGTTTGGGACAATGTGTACATTAAAAACATTGTTTAAATGGTAATTTTGGATAGGTTTGAGTCGTTATATAAAATAAGTTTTTCAAAACTATTTTAAGGTATGGGGAGTGAAACATTGATATTTTCGGCTCCAATTTTTTATTTATACAGCTAGAGAAAAATAAATAAATAGCGTTTTGGAAATGGTTACACATTACTAAACCTGAAACAAAAACATTGAAATTTAAATTGATCTACAAGTTGTTGAAATGTAATTATGGACATCCTGTATAATCTGAGAATACTATAGGCCTCAAAAACTCTGAAAAATGGAGGATTTATAAAGTTCAATTAAAGTTCAGTTAAAATGTTATTTAGGTAGACTGTTGAAAAGCTACAGGTTGTTATTGAAACTTAAAAATTTGACATTTTTAAAAAATTTCAAAATTCCGAAAAATCTGTTAATTTTTTGCAATTTCATTAATGATTAAACTAATATAGCAAACAAAAACTGAAAGTTGGTTTTGTGAATTTTCCAATATTTGAACTTTATTAAAATTTACTTACTCTCAGGCACGTGGCCACGACCCCTCCCTGACCACTTGCCTACGTAGTCTTATTGTACACCCGGTATCAAAGACTTCTTACTTTAAGTATGCTTCATTTTTGAATTCGTTAGTTCCGTAATAAGTATTTAAAATAAAGAAAAAAACGTGTTATAATGGCTAGAGGAATCGAACAATATTTTTAACAATATGTTTTCAACAAATCGAAATATTATCAAAAAACAAGGTCTGTCTGTCTGTCGCTCTGTCTGTTCGCGGCATAGCTAAAAAACTACTTACCCGATTGACTTCAAATTGTGGTCAAAATTTAAGGGTCATATGAAGATGACATGGTAACATTTTGGAAAAAATCCATTATGGCAAAACAAAATGTCGGCCTAGTGCAATGTTAAAAAAAAGTATTACTAAAAAACTACTTATCTAATCTGGCTAAAATTTTGCACAAAAATCAAGTATTATGTAGAAATCAAGTGGTAAAATTTTCCAAGATAAGGGAACAAAATGGCGGCTTAATAAAATGTTTAAGAATTCAGTCTGAAAAAATTACTCGATGGACTGATAACTTAAAAACTACTTATCAAATTTACTTCAAATTTTAGTCAAAAATTAAGGGTCGTATGGGGGTGACCTAGTAATAATTTGGTACAAATTCAATATGCCGGAACAAGATGTCGGCCTAGTGAAACGTTAAAAAAATTATTACTAAGAAAACTAAATATCCAATTTCCTCAAACTCAAGTGTTACATAGGAAGGCACTGGTAACATTTTGGTATGAATATAAGATAGCAAAACAAAATGGCGGCCTAATAAAATGTTTAAAAAATAGGCCTAAAAACTACGTATTTGATTATTTTCAAATTTTGTGCAAGCTTTGTGTGATATAAAGATAAACTGGTAAAGTTGTGGTGCGAATTAAAGATGGCGGCCAAATAATTTGGTATTGTAGCCGTGAAAAAGTCACCTTCCGAGATTTTTTCAGATCTTTACGTTTCAGGGTCCCTAGGAAACGATTTTTTTTTATATTGCGATATTTTAGAGAAGTAACCTCTAATACTAGGTCTCGGTCATGGCCCTCATTTTATATACATGTACAAAAAAATATAGCAATGCCGGGTTGAACCTAATGCATTTTTCTGTATCTTCTTTCAAAGTTTTGGCATCGGCTGTTAGTCAGATCTGACTTTAAAATCGACAAGACAAGAATTTATTTTTACGGTTTCGTACTGAATCTATATTTTTTAAAACGTAATAGATCGCTTAACGTCGTAATAGCGTAATGGAATTATTCAATTGGTAGTAGATTTATTACGAACATTATGGTACTGGCAAAGCTGATCCCGATCGTCGCTGCGTAAATAGATATAGTAAACTATTTTTTGACTTGGAGTAAAATATTAAAACGCAAATATTTGGAAAACGGTTTTTTTTAATCGAATTAAATGTAGTATATCTTTTTTTAATCATCACTCTATCGCAATTTTTAATAAAAAATAATGAAACGGTTTTAACAAGAAAGTGGTGGCATGAAATAGCGAGTATATAGGGTGTAAGAAGCGCCCTCTACATATTACATGAAAAAATAGAATTTAGTCATATTGCCCATCTCCGAAAACTCCCAATTCCCAGTTTTTATGTCGATATCGATAAAAACAGCTTGAGTTAAAGAAAAACAACAATTTCGGATTGCTTTTAGGCGCATTCATTACCTACCACCCTGGTCGACAAAATTAGGGGCACATTTTTTGAAACTGGGCAAACTCGGCATTTTGGCGTGGGTGAAGCTACAGTGATGCCATTTATCCTGAAAATGTACTCAAGGACCTTGATGATGCTCACCAAGCGCCAAGTGCGTGGGTCAGTGCAACGATTAGAATGTGTCAAAACGAAAAACTCCATGATAAAGTGGTTTAATTTTTGATTTTTCGCTATCGGAAAGTGCTGATCTTTGGTGAACTTTTTCGGAATGACCCCATTGACATGCCTAAACCACCGTTTGAACTTCCCTGCTTACTCCCTCCCACGTTCACCTCAACTCGAACAAGAGGGAGAGTTTACAAAAAACGTTTTGACTATTGGGAGGGTTGGTTTTATACCCAAGGAACTCTCGTGCCAACTTTGGTGACCATGGTATTAACATTTCCCGAAAAACCACCCCCTAAAGTGCCATTCCATTTTTGACTATGGAAGTTTTGGCCCTTTAAATGCATTTGTTGGTAAAAAAAAACGTATAAATGTTACAGGTGTCGCCTTAAATCTTATTCAGCGCACTTCCTTGCCCCCGTCATGCAGTGGGTGGTGGAGGTATTCACTCTGTGCGCCCAATATGGAATCCTTAGGTGCATACTTACCAAATTTCACGTTGATAACTTAATCTGTTCTCGCGCCAGGGGACGAAAACCGAAAACATCGCAGAAACTCCCTTCTACGTTCACGCCCTGGTTTGGGAATACTTAGTCGAAGGTGCTTGTGTTTTTGATTTTGTTGTTTTTGAAAAAGTGAATAAAGTCTAGTCATTCCAAATTTTACTACTTTACTTTCATTACCTGCATTTGGAAGCCTTTCTTAAAATAAGTAGCTACATTAAAACTTTATAAACCGGGCAATAGAAAATCGGCAATAGTTTGAACTTCTCCAAAAATGACATGATCTAACGGGCTACCTATACCTCCCAATCAAATGCGCTCGATCTATCACAGTGCCAACACAGGGTTACGTTCCAGTCGCTCTGGAGCCGACATGGATTGTAGTGGCTACATGCTCGTTGGGTTCCGAGGATATAAAGGATGTTTCCTCAGGAGTGTAATTGGGCCCTAGACCTGCAGGTTCATCCCGAATCAGGGCGTGAAAGTAGGGGTGGGTTTCTCCGATTTTTTTCTGTTTTCGCCTCTGGCGCGAGGACAAATTGAGGTATCAACGTGAAATTTAGCGAAGGTACGCACCTAAAGATTCTATATTGGGCGCACAGCGTGAATACCCCCACCACCCTCTGGAAGGGATTTAAATTGACAAGGGGTGGCTACCCCCCGCGTGAAGGGATGATAAGGAAGAGGGCAGATTTTGTGGGGTGAATACGATTTAAGGTGACACCTGCAATATTTATACATTTTTTTCTACCGACAAAAGCATTTAAAGGCCCAAAATTGCCAAAGTCTGAAGATGGAATGGCACTTGAAAGGGTGGTTTTTCGGAAATTGTTCATACCATGGTCACTAAACTTAGCACCAGAGTTCCTTCGGTATAAAAGCAACCCTCCGAATGGTCAAAACGTTTTCTGTAAACTCAATGCTTAGTACCTTAGGCATGTCAATGGGGTCATTTCAAAACAGTTCACCTAAAATCAGCTCTTTCGAATAAAGGAAAGTCAAAAATTTAACCACTTTTTTCCACGCACTTGGCGCTCGGTGAGCGTCATCTAGGGTCTTGGGTGCATCCTCGGGCCAAATGCAGCAGTATATATATATATATATATATATATATATATATATATATATATATATATATATATATATATATAATATATATATATATATATATATATATATATATATATATATATATATATATATATATATATATATATATATATATATATATATATATATATATATATATATATATATATATATATATATATATATATATATATATATATATATATATATATATATATATATATATATATATATATATATATATATATATATATATATATATATATATATATATATATATATATATATATATATATATATATATATATATATATATATATATATATATATATATATATATATATATATATATATATATATATATATATATATATATATATATATATATATATATATATATATATATATATATATATATATATATACATATATATATACATATATATACATATTTTACCGAGTGGTAAAAAATATGACCATAAATGTAGGGCATATACCCCTTTTCTACGCCCCTGAAATGACACATACGATTGTCGTTTGTTGGGTTAATGGGTCTTTATGGTAGTAATAACACGTTCTAAAATTGAAATTGATATCACGCTCCTAACAGATGTTACATAATAAAATATCCTTTTTAACACACATGTTTAATGCCCTTTATATTCTCAACGGTGAGGCTTATATTATATAATAATTTTTTTCATATTTAATATATATATATATATATATATATATATATATATATATATATATATATATATATATATATATATATATATATATATATATATATATATATATATATATATATATATATATGTGTTTTCATTCCGGGTGTACATCCGTTCACTATTGTCGTTCTGAAAAGAACAGTTTTGCTGACGTTTCGCCAAAATCACATTTGGCATTTTCGAAGCTTTCTTTCTCGCGTCCGAATAGAGACTGAGACTGATATGTATATATATATATATATATAGATATATGTATATATATATATATATATATATATATATATTATATATACATACATATATATATATATATATATATATATATATATATATATATATATATATATATATATATATATATATATATATATATATATATATATATATATATATATATATATATATATATATATATATATATATATATATATATATATATATATATATATATATATATATATATATATATATATATATATATATATATATATATATATATATATATATATATATATATATATATACATATATATGTAGATATTTATATATATATATATATATATATTAAATATGAAAAAAATTGTTATATAATATAAGCCTCACCGTTGAGAATATAAAGGGCATTAAACATGTGTGTTAAAAAGGATATTTTATTATGTAACATCTGTTAGGAGCGTGATATCAATTTCAATTTTAGAACGTGTTATTACTACCATAAAGACCCATTAACCCAACAAACGACAATCGTATGTGTCATTTCAGGGGCGTAGAAAAGGGGTATATGCCCTACATTTATGGTCATATTTTTTACCACTCGGTATATTGTCTATTTTTATCAAATTCGAGTTAATACGTCAAAACTCTTTATAGGTCAAACAATAGAGCAGAAATTTATTGATTTTGTGACAAAAATACTACCTGAAAACCAACCGTACCATCATTTAAAACACATCCTGCTGATTCATGTTGATGTTCTTTATACTCGTAACTATTATTTATTAATTTGTTATAAACAATTTAGTGCAAAAAATAGCAGTCGATAGAATGACTAGTTTTGAATAAAATCCGGAAAAAAAGCAAAATTTTTTCAAAAATTCATAAGTCGGTTATTTTTGAAGTTATATCGTCGATCTCCCGGGAAATGGTAGTCAATGACATAAACTTTATGCAAGCACAGGACAGGCGTCGTCGGATAATTAGTTTTTAAGTTATTGCGATTTGAATTTTTTACTGCGCTGAACTGCGCTAACTTGCAGCGGGTCTCGATGCGACACGGATTGGCCCATTTTAATTTTATAAGAAAATTTTGAAAACTCAGCTATTGTGTTTCCATAGATACCCTAGATACCCTTGATTTGAGAAGGTGACTGGATATGAGTGAAGATATGTCATGTTTGTAAGCATTTTTTTGCTAGTTTTGCAACATTTTAATGCAAAATGAAAACATACGTTTGGAAGCACGATAACTGAGTTTTTAAAATTTTCTTATAAAATTGAAATCGGCCAATTTCGTGTCGCATCCAGACCCGCTGGAATTTAGCGCAGTAAAAAATTCAAACTGCAATAACTTAAAAACTAATTATCCGACGGCGCCTGTCTTGTGCTTGCATAAAGCGACTTATGAATTTTTGAAAAAATTGCGAATTTTCCGGTTTTCAGGGTTTTCTTCGAAACTAATCATCCTATCGACTTGTTTAATAACTTGTTTTGTTCGTATTTCAATTCTCTACAATTGAATAGTTTTCTTTTTATACGCAACAAACGAAAAAAAAACGCAATTTTTTTGCACTAAATTGTTTATAAAAAATTATTAAATAATAGTTCTGAGTAGAAAACACATCAGCATGAACTAGCAGAATGTGTTTTAAGTGATGGCTCAGTTGGTTTTCAGGTAGTTTTTTGCCACATAATCTAATCAATCATTAACTCGAATAAAATTCTGAAATGAGAGCTCGTATGAAAAAATTCTAAGAGTATTAAAAATAGGCAATATAAAGAGTGGTAAAAAAATATGACCATAAATGCAGGGCATATACCCCTGTTCTACGCCTCTGAAATGACCCATATGATTGTCGTTTGTTGGGTTATTGGGTCTTTATGTAGTGATAACAAGTTCCAAGATTGAAATTGATATCTAGCTCCTAAGAGATATTACATATTGAAATGTCCTTTTTTATCACGCATGTTTATTGCCCTGAAAAATTATATAATCATTTTTTCATATTTCGTCAAGGTTTACATGCATGTAAATTTTCGGCGCGTATTCCTTACAGTATATACGTATATAGGATTTGCACGCAGTCAAACGGGAAAGTAGTTTTTGGTACTGAATGTTTTAAAATTTCACTGACTCTCCATTTTGCTCTGTCAAATTGGAGACTGCGAAATCTCTTGCAGTAACAATATACGGTTTGAATATGGAGTATATTTGAATTCAAAAACTACCAAAATTAACCATGGCAAATTGCCAATAGGAGGCATTTAGATATCCATACAAATGCGTTATACCCAACTATAGAAAATATAGTTAAACGCATTAGCTATATTTGACACAACTGAAGACTTATCTTCTGTATTAGACTAATTCTGTCGAACCGTCTAGGTTCCAACGGAACAGACAAATCAGCTTTATTCTAGCTTCGTTAAAGACCAAAAAATGGAGTACTGTTTTGTCTTAGTTTTACAGACAAATTAAAACACGTTTTTGTTATTAAACTAAATATCTGATATTAGAATCAAACAAAATGTTGATTTTAAACCTTTTGTTGTCGACCTGTGCACTTAACTCATTGATATTGGCATTTAAGAAAGCTCTATTTTAATAGAAAATGCGGCTAATAATAGTATCAATCGAACTTAATAAAAAACTAGTGGGAATTCATGACAGCGTATTTGTAAATGTAGACCTTACAATTTTATTTAAAGGAATATATTGACTATAAATGGGCGCTATATTTAACTATTTTGTTTAATAAGCAGTAACAAAATTAACCCATAACTTTTTCTCTATTTCTGGCTTCTCGGCACAGTGAGATAAATAGAAATTTATATTCCCCAACTGAAGACTTATCTTTTGTTTTAGACGAATTTTGCCAATCCGTCTGGGTTCCAACGGAACAGAAAAATCAGCTTTATGCTAGGTTTGTTACAGACTAAAAAATGGGGTATAATTTTGTCATGGTTTTGCAGACAAATTAAAACACGTTTTTGTTATTAAGGCTTCTAGGGCTTGCGGGCTACTAGCGTGCTTACGCCCCGGTTACTTGCATGACCTATACCCCCCAGACTGTGCGACTGATTGCAATGTAGTAAATAATCGGAATCGTTCGGATTATTGCTACAGCTAATGGCATCAACTATTATTAAAATAATTATTTTATATTAGAATCGAACAAAATGTTGATTTTAAACCTTTTGTTTTCGACCTGTGCACTTAGCCTGTTAATATTGGCATTTAAAAAAGCTCTATTTTATTAGAAAATGTGGCTAATAATAGTATCACTCGAACTCAATAAAAAACTAGTGGGAATTCATGACAGCGTATTTGTAAATGTAGACCTACAATTTTATTTAAAGGAATATCCAGGGGTATTGACTATGAATGGGCCCAATATTTAACTGTTTTAACAAACAAAAATCTTTTTTGCCTTTGTCGCAACTGAATAAAAATATTTAACTTTAAATTAATTGAAGCAAATATTTAATAAAATTACAGACCCCAACATGTAGACTAGTCTGTCTACGGAATGTTTCGATACATAATAATAAAAAATGTATCGAAACATTCCGTAGACAGACTAGTCTACATGTTGAGGTATGTAATTTTATTAAATATTTGCTTCAATTAATTTAAAGTTAAATATTTTTATTCAGTTGCGAAAAAGCCAAAAAAGATTTCTGTTTGTCGATCTAAACGCAACAAATAATCTGAACACATTTAAAAATTTAACTGTTTTGTTTAATAAGTAGAAGCAAAATAACGCCTAACTTTTTCTCTATACAGGGTTTCCCGAAACGGTGAGACAAAAAGCAATTTATATTCCCATTAAAAGGGTTGTCTTGATAATTATAAATATACTGGAAATGATAACTGTGCGTTTAAAGGAAATATAATACTCTGCCATACATAAAAGGCAATGCATTCCTACTGACTACATCATTTATGTATTAACGGTTATATAACGACGTTCAATTAATAATATAAATTGTATTTGTAAAGGTTTTCGTTAAATACTGCATGAAAAACTACAACTTGTATGTAAAGCGAACAGCGCTTTTTACTTATCCAGTAATAAGGAAGTATTGGAATAATCAAAAACCGCCCTCCCAGGTTTTTACAGATCTTCACCATTTAGGGTCCTTAGATGTTGTCATCTAAGTAATGTTTTCTGGATTCTGTCGGTATGCCTGTCTGTCTGTCTTTTTGCGGCACAGCTAAAAAATTACTTGATTGACTTCAAATTTTGTCGAAAAATAAAGGGTCATATGGGGATGATCTGATAATACTTTGATAACAATACGACATGACGGAATGAAATGGCGGCCTAGTGAAATGTTTGAGAATTTATTACTAAAAACTTACCCAATTTACCTAAGATTTTGCAGAAAGTATTACATAAGATTAAACTGATAAAGTTTTAGACGAATTCAAGATGGTGAAACAAAATGGCGACATAATAAAGTTATTTCCAAAATCAGCCTGAAAAAACTTCATTGATTTCAAAATTTTGTGCAAGAATTAAGTGTGATATAGAATTCGAATTCCAGATGGCGAAACTAAAAAAGGTGCTAATAGATTGATTTAAAATGTTGTGCAAGGATTAATTGTGGTATAGAGATGAACTAGTAAAATTGTGGTGTGAATTCGATGGCGGAAAAAATGACGGCCAATTAAAATGTATGTAATCGTGAAAAAAAATCGCTATTCCACTTTTTACATATCTTCACGTTTCAGCATCCATAACTGCCAATAAATATGTTTCCTCTATTCTGTCTGACTGCCAGTTCACGGCATAGTTAAAAACTACTTCAAATTTTGGTCAAAAATTAAGGGGTCATATAATTGGTAAAAAGCCAATGTGGCGGAACAAAATGGCGGTCTAAAAAAATACTTATAATTACATTTCAAATTATGCCCAAAAATCAATTGTGGCATAGGAATAAAACTGGTAAAATATTGGTTCGAATCCAAAATGATGGAACAAAATGGCGCCCATAAAAATGTTTGAGAAGACCGTATATATATATATATATATATATATATATATATATATATATATATATATATATATATATATATATATATATATATATATATATTGGGCACCATTTTGTGCCATCATATTAGGTTCCTTCTAGGATTTTACTACCTATGAAACACTTGATTTTTGGGCAAAATTTAAAATAAATTCAATAAGTAGTTTTACATTGACACAGACTGCCATTTTGTTACGTCATGTTGGATTCGTACCAGTTTATCCCTATATCACATTTAATATTTTTGCAAAATTCTATTGATTTTTTAAAAAAAATATTTGGCCACCATTTTGTTCTGCGATCTTGAATTCGTACCACAACTTTACTAGTTTCCCTCTAGATCACACTTAAGGCTTGCACAAAATTTGAAATTAATCTAATGAGTAGTTCTTTTCAGACTGATTTTCTAAATATTTTATTAGGCTGCCATTTTGTTTTGCTATTTTGTATCCATACCAAAATGTTACCGGTTCATTCCTATGTAACACTTAATGTTTGTGCAAAATTTGAGGAAATTGGATAAATAGTTTTTTTAGTAACATTTTTTTTAATGTTTCACTAGGCCACCATCTTGATCCGACATATTGGATTTTTACCAAAATATTACCAGGTCATCCGTTAACTTTTGACTAAAATTTTATGTCAATCTGATGAGTATAGTTATTAAGCCAAACCGCGAACTCACAGACAGACGGACCGATGGAATTGGTATAAATATTTTTGGATGTTTATCTAGAGACGCTAAGACCTGGAGATATGTAAATCCTGAGAGGGTGATTTTTTCTCGATTACAAATATATTATTTGGCCGCCATTTTGTTCAGCCCTCTTGAGTTAGTACAGTTGTACTAGTTCACATCTATACCACAATTAGGCACGGCACACAATTTG
The DNA here is from genome assembly GCA_030620095.1 of Kuschelorhynchus macadamiae. Lineage (NCBI taxonomy): Eukaryota > Metazoa > Arthropoda > Insecta > Coleoptera > Curculionidae > Kuschelorhynchus > Kuschelorhynchus macadamiae. The sequence goes on along the minus strand of JAUTXW010003539.1, from coordinate 359,991 downwards.
AAATCAGCTCATTAAGTTGTTTTTTTCAGGCTAAATTTTTAAATATTTTATAAGCCGCCATTTTATTCCACCATCTTGGGTTCGTACCAAAATTTTACCAGTTGACTCCTACATAATTCTTAATTTTTGTGCAAAATTGAAGGTAAATTATGTAAGAAGTTTTTTAATAATAATTTTTTTAACATTTCACTGAGCCGTCATTTTGTTTTGCCATATTGGATTTGTATCAAAATCCCCATAGAGCCCTTAATATTTGGTCAAAATTTGAAATCATTTCGGTAGGTTTTTAGCTATGCCGCGAACAGACAGACAGACCGACGACGGGCGAAATTGAGAAAACCTCTTTTTCGGGATCTAGGGACCTTGAAACGCGAAGATCTGAAAAAATCTCAGAGGGTGATTTATTCACGATTTCGATACTTATTACCAGGGAAGTAAAACTTATTTGGCAGCCATTTTCTTCCGCCATCTTGAATTCTTACCACAACTTACCAGTTTATCTCCCTACCACACTTAATGCTTGCACATAATTTGAATTAATTAATCTAATAAGTAGTTTTTCGGGCCGATTTTTTAAATACTTTATTACGCCGCCATTTTGTTTTGCTATCTTATATTCATACCAAAATGTTATCAGTTCATTCTTGATTTTTGCGCAAAATTTGAGATAAACTGGATAATTAGTTTTTTTAGTTATAATTTTTTAAAGCTTCACTATCCAATTAAACAGCATCTCTCTTTGTATTTGTGTATTTGTGTATTTCAGGATATTTCAATTTTCCGAAAATACTGTTCTCATTTAACACTGTAAGTAAGAATTAAACTTAACTAACTTATAACTAACTAATACTTTTTCTCTGTATTTTTTATTCCTTTTTTTTTCCTCATTCTTTTTACTTTTTTTTCGGTATATGTATATGTAGGTATCACACATATAAAATACAATGTTCCAAATCTCCCATTTTACCGCACGTACAATTTTCATGTTCTGTTAGATTTGGCTTTTTCGTATGTGAAGGATATAGAGCGTGGAAGATCCTTATTCGACATATTGTCTTAATAACATTTTTGTTTGACTCTTTGTCGAACCATGTCTTTTTGCATAAAATGCGAAAATATTGGATTCCTTTATCTGGGCCGGTAAACTGAGCTTGCCAGTCTACTTTCATTTTTTCTTTTGCTATACTAATTACGACCGTATAGGGGATTCGAAAATAGGGTTCTGATCCACCGACTGTAGCATCTTTGGCTGCCTTGTCAACCAGCTGGAACGCCAACATGGGCTCTAATCTAAATTAAATAAACAACTTTGTTGATATTTTTCAGATTTCCGTTTGTGTTCATTATATTGCTAATAAGATAGTTATTTGGGACATTAATTGTACAATTTAATATTTTAGTTAATGCATTTTTGCTATCGGAAAAAATTACAAACTTATCGTTTTCTTCATTCAGCCGAGAAAATAGAAGAACCATCTTGTAATTTAAATTTTTTAAATAAATGTTTATTTTTGTGGTAGTATGCACAGCCTCTTTTTTCTTCTAAAACTGAGCCGTTTGTGACAATTTGTTCGTACTTTTGGCAAGTAGGGGCTTGTTCTTCCAAAAATGTAATTTTTATAATTGTAGGATTTTCATTGTAATTATTACTTTAGGATTATTGTCAAAGACTCTATAGTTTAACTGAAAATAAGGTAGAGAATTATTTGTATAAGTGTGTTCTTTATGCTGAGTTATCCAAGAATAACTTTGGACAAACATTGGTATTTTTTACATTTCAACATGGGTGAGTATAACAATATTTTGTAAGTTCATTTACTTTATCAATAAGTATGCTATTTTGGGATATAAGTTTTAACAGAAATTTATCAGCTAAGAAGTTTCTACTTAGTTCCAGTGGCGGCTCGTTCGTTTCTGCCTCTATGACAGATATAGATGTACTGTTTAAGAAAACGATGCTTTGCCTAATACATTTATTTTTTATTATTTCTAGTTTTTTTAAATGTGTTTGAGCGGCGGCTCCATAAAAAATACTCAAGTAGTCCATATAGAACGGACAAACACCTTGTAGAATAAAAGACAAATGTTTGGATCTCCTCCCAATTATTTGTGACTAAAAGCTCTTATGACATTTAGCTCGTTCTCAGTTCTCTTAACAGGATCTTGAATTTTGTCTTTCCAAAGAATTTTTCTGTCCATATAGACTCCTAAATATTTAAATGTCGATTTTTGAGGTTTAGGGATGTCTCCTATTTGTGTGGTGTTTAGTAGTTAAACTCTACTTCGTAAGAAATTACACATGACGGTTTTTTCTGCAGATATATTTAATCCAATTTTTCTCGACCAAGTTAGAGTATTGTTCGCTTTCGTTATCCCTTCATCGGTGCAAATATACACGTGCCGAGAGTGATAGGTGTCGTATAGGTTTTTAATTATTTTTTTTTGGGATTCCCATTTTGTGAATTTTATCAGATAGTACAGTATATACAACATTATCGTATGCTCCTTGTATATCCAAAAAAAGCGCTGAGGTGCATTGATTTTTTGTGGATCCAGTAAGTTCCTTTGTTGATGTTCCTCTATTAAAGCCGAATTGAGTTGTTGGAAATAATTCATTTTTGTCGTCCAGAATTCTAGCGCCTGTTCTTTAAGATTCTCTCATATGTTTTTAGAACACATGAAGTAAGAGCAATCGGTCTCTAAGATGACACTTGGTGGCGTATTACCAGGTTTTTAATAGGGACGATAATAAATCCTTTTCAATCTTTTGGTATTGAATGGCTTTCTGAGAATATTTGAGGAATATTTTTCTTTGCAATGTCTGGTAAGGTAAATAGCATAGGGTAGTTATCCTTTCCAGATGCTGAATTATTATTTTGTTTCAGTGCTCCTTTTAGCTCGCTTAGACTAAACAGCTTTACTAAAAATTATTTTCGTTTAATCTACGTTGTTTTTGTGTACGGGTGTTTGGCATACATAAGACCGAGCAAGTTCAGTTTGAAAATCTTAAATTTATGGTTCGTGCATAGAAATAGGCTGTCTGTTCTCTGGTTATATGTTTTAAAGCTATTTACTTTCGTCCATACAGTTTTAATCATAGTATGTTGGTTTATTGAAGAGCAGAAGGATCTCCGTTTTTCCTTTTTATCTCCTTGATCGTTTTCTTCGCTAAAGCATCTGCCTTTTTATAATTAATTAAGTTTGATATATTGGGATTTGATTTATATATTTTAAAGCATTTCTTTCTTTGGCTTACTACTTATTACATTTTTCATTCCACCAAAATTTACCACCGCTCCTTTTTTGACCGTTTGATTGATCATATTTAATGTTATTGATATTTGAAAATCTTAAAACTGCTTCAGCAAAAAAGAGGTTCTAATCAGCTTTGCTTGCTTTCCATTTTTGTAATTAGAGTTGCAAGTAAATTTTGGTCAAATTGTTAATGACATTATAATAGGTAGGTGGTCTGACCCAAAAGTATCATTCAGAGTATTCCATTCTGTTTATCCTGCAAGCATAGGTCTGTTAATGAAAGATCTATCGTAGAATTATTTTCCCCTGAAGGCTTTAATCGAGTGAAATTACCATTGTTTAAAAAAATTAAATAACTGTAAACTATTGCATTTAATAACGTATTTCCTGCAAAATTATTTTCGTTACAGCCCCATGCAACATGGTGTGCGTTAAAGTCTCCACAAAACAGTGCTGGTTTTTCTGAAGAAGAAAAAAATGTATTCGAAGTAAAAACAGAAATCTTTGATTGGGGTTTTACGTACAGCGAAATGAGGAATAAATGTTTACCATTATTTAATGGGATCTTAACAGCTACATACATAATAGAGTTAAAATTTGGATTCGAAATGTGGGAAAATTGTAAATTATTTTTAATTAATTTAGCTACTCCTCCTTTGCCGTCATTACGATCCTTTCTAACTACGTTATATCCAGAAATATATATATATATATATCTATCAGGTTTAAACCATGTTTTGGATAATAAGCCGATACAAATTTTATTTTGTTTTAATAATATTTCAAGGTTTGATTTATCTGACATAGCAGAACGACAGTTCCACTGGCAAATGTTAAATATTTCCATTTTTTAACTTAGTTTAAAATGTTTGATGTAAAATTTGAGTTTATTAGATTTTGTTTATTAAAACTAAAATCTTGTTTGTCTGTGTTCTGGGTTAGGAAATTCTGTCGATCTTTTATGTTTAAGTGTATCCATTAGAAGACTGTGAAAAATTAAACTCAAATAATATTTGTTTATGTTGCTGAGGTGATGAGGGTCTTATTCTTTTTAGGGGGTTTCTAGTTTGTATAAAGTGAGAATAATATGTATTGGTATTATTTTTCTTTGTCAATTGGTAAGTACTGTGTGCTATATTAGGCTACGAGTTACGATGAAAGCACTTTTTGGCTCCGTGTCCTGTTCTGTCCTCTTTAAAGGGACATTTTTGAATTTTTTTTATTGCAAAACTTCAATCTCAAATTACCTATCAATCTTCAAAAAAAAAACTTTCAAAAACTACATGAAAATGTTAAAAATAAGGGAGATTTGCCAAAGTGACTAGGTCGAAATTAGCTCCGACCTAACATTGACCTAGAAACCAAAAGGACTTGGAGCAATCAAGTGACATACCGGGTTACAGCCTCAAATCAAGGAATTAAGGAACTTATTGGTCTAAATGGTCCCTTTTTCCCTGTTTGTAGTTTGGACGTATTAAGGAGGTTGATTATATCTGTCATACTATTTTATGTATCATAAAATAGAATGACAGATATAATCGATGTTTTTTAAACTAATCGCTGTTTTTTCGGCGATTAAAAGATCTGATATTGGTGGCCGAGGCCTGGAGTGTTTAGTGATCTTCTCTCTTTCATAACTGGTCACTTCAGCTTGCTCCATTGGTAGTCTATTTGCTGCAATTTACCTTTGAAAATGATAGGTTGTGCTGCTTTAGTTAGGATTTGGAAGATAGGTTAATTACGGCTCTTTTGGATGAATGTTGTTTGTTCAAGAGCCTTTTAAACTTTTTTTGCTGCCTTAATGTAACTTTGGCAGTATCGCCATTTAGATAAAATTGTATTAAAATTGTTTCACTGTGATATTAAAGTAATAGCGGCGCAGAAGATTTATAAAATATATATCAAAAATATTTTACCTTGCGCTTTTAAGCAATAGACTCCAGAAAATATTGGGTATATGTATATAAAAGTTACGTAACAAAGGATTCAACAGAAAAAAATTTACATATGTACAGTGTAAAACAAAAAAAGTGCATTTAATATGCAAAACCACAATAATGAATGAAATAAGATTATTTTTCGAGGTATTTTTTTAATTTTCTTCTGTTGCTAACTATTCTAACTATAACGACAAAATCCATAAATATTTTTCAGATTTTCGGAATTTCGGTAATTATCCGGAACTGATCCATTTTCACAATACAAGTACATTAATATTGATTCAATTTAGTTCAGGCCGGTTGATAATTTTCTGGTAATGGAAATTATTAAGGATAGTAATGCAAAACCTATTATTACCGTGAAAATCCAGCAACATTAAGTAATTATTTCAGATTTATCAGTGCTTTCAAAAAAGCTGTAAATCGGAAAACAGTTTAATTTAGCAACACATTTTCGAAAGTCAGTTTGGATTCTGATTAAATTGTTTGACTGTTAAACTGTAATGTCTTTGAAGTATTAGTACTAACAAAGAAAATAATAGCTAAGCTTCTATTATTTTCTTTAGTACTAACCAAATAACAACATATTTTGATGATGCTTAACCATTAGACATATTAAATATAACAATCCTTATAGCCATACAGCAGAATATTGGTTTAACAAGAAATATTAAAAATTTATTAAAATTATTTGTAACTAATTGATTCTGCGAAACAGAAATTAGGGTTGAACGCTTTGAGATGTTATTTGCTGCTCGTCGTGTTCCACAGGACAATGTTTTGAGTCCAGTGCACTTTTCATTTTCTATTTCTTTCTTTGTAAAACAAGTAACCTATTGTTATCACCTTTATGACAATGACACACGTATTATATATTCGCTTATTTTCAAACTCGCACAATAACATTTCTGACTTTTATTTACAAAAGACAGCAACCCGTGAATAAGTCAAATAACTAAGATATTTTCCTATCCTATATAAGCTAAAATAAGATAATAATATTTACGTCAGTCTGTACGCACACTTTGTAACATAAAAAATCTTATTTCCACGGGCCAGATTTAATGAAAATCCTCGCATATTAGTGTGCACACTACCAATGGAAATTGAAGCAAAGTATTAAAAACTAATAGGTGTACCAAACATAAATAATTTATGGTGAAAATTGTGTAGTGAAACATATATATTTGTTCCACTCATGGAGCTATAAATTGTACCGTAATGACTTTGTTAGTGGTCACTAGATGGCGTTGTTTCGGAATTCTCCAAATAATGCAGATTATCTCAAAAAAATCAGATGGTACGCTATGACTTTTATACTACAATTTATTTGCTAGTTATGAAGGGCATTGAATAGTGAAATAAAAAATCCATGTCCGCAGAATTGAGAAAGTTGACGATGGCCTTTCGAATCCGAAACGTCGGATTAGAAAATTAACCTTTCTGGTTTTCCTAAAATTTTAGGATTAATTGAAATGAGAGATGAATACAATTTCCAGTTTGCCATTGTCACTTTTTCTCCTCTAAAAACGGCAAGGTTAATTTTCCAATCCGACGTTTCGAATTCGAGAAACCATCATTAACTTTCTTAATTTAAATGCTGACCTGGATTTTTTACTTCACTATTCAATGCCCTTTATAACTACGAAATTCAAATCAAAATTCAAATGTTGTATTTATATATGTTTAACACATATAAATGCTTTTTAAATGGAGCACTCTAAATTTACAGAAAATTTGTGTCGCGCCCCAAAATATCATTAAAGTTAATTTATTATATCCTAGTATTACTTATCAGGAATGTTATTTTATTTCTATATTTATTTAAAATTAATTTATACAAACACTTGCCTTTAAAAATGGTTATAACCATATACCAAACGTAGATAAAAGCACAAAGTAAAAAAAATACTAAGATGTAGTTATCCTATAAATAATGATTGATGGGCAGCTATGTACTTCTTTGCCTGCCTCACAAAAATATGCCTTTTTCTTATGTTTCTCACACTTAAAGGTAATTATATCCAATAAAAGTTACATAACTTTGACATTGTGTTTTTCTATATCTATTTTGCATTATTAGTTGATTTGACATTGCTCTAGTTGAGTATTTATGCACAATCTTTTCTTCTCTAAAAACAATGTGTATAAAAATTGCTGCTTGTAAACTATATAAAATAGTTTTACATTAAATAGTCTATTTTCATAATATAACTGTTTTGTTGAGAATCTATTTCGCTTTTTAAGCATAACTGTTATTATAAAGTTTTGTGTTGTTTGCAAGTATCTTAAATTGCTGTTACACAAGCCAATTTATTATTCCATATCTAACTACCGATTCGACCAAGGCCCTGTATGTTGTTAATAACTGACCCTCACTCAAAACATTTCTTAATTGATGGAATATTGGAATCATTGATGTTATTTTGCCACTAATATATTCTGAATGACTTCTCCATTTCCAGTGCTGATTCACAATTACACACAGATATTTAATTGTTGAATCTCTCTTAATATTAACTTTGCATCTACAGTCTGTATTGTTAGTTAATGTGCATTGGTTATTATGTAATTTTATAGACTATGCATTGCACGCTGTAGCATCTGAGATTGAAAAGGCAATACATTTAGTTTTAGAATAATTTAATGTAAGTAAGCTTTTATCTAAATACATTCTACTTTACTGAGACCCATCTGAGCTCTCCTCAACGCACTCTCCCAGTTATTGTCATTAAAAAGAATTACTGTATCATCAGCACAAGAAACACATATCCTGATAAAAAAGACCATTGATATATATCAGAAATAAGATGGGTCCCAATACTGTACCCTGTGGCACTCCGGTCTCAGTCACCAAAGAATCACTAATACATCCATCCACTTTCGTGTACTGCACTCTCCCCGATAGGTAATTTTTGATAATTTCATGTGTCTTCCCTCGCAATCCTATTTCCTCAACTCTATCAATCAATATTCTATGAGACACGGTATCAAAGGCCTTGGCCAAATCCAAAAATATAGCAACGCATTTTTATTTTCATTTAAATATTCGTTCACATATTCAATAAGATGATAAATAGCTAATTATGTATTTTTATTATTTCGGAATCCATACTGGCTTCCCGACAGCAATTCAGACCCATTCCAAAAAGTTTATGATTCGTTTCTTTAGACATTTTTCGAAAATCTTGGCAATATTATTTATTAATGTTATTGGTCTGTAGTTACAAAACTCAGTAGAGTTGCCAGTGTGAAAAAGTGGAGTGATAACAGACTGTTTACAATGAGTTGGTACTACTTCAGTAGTGAAAATCAAATTAATTATATATTTTAACGGTTTAGCAATAAAATAGTGTATTTTTTTAGTAGTTCCACGCTAATATTATCAAGACCCGCACTACGGCCATTTCTAAAAGAACCTATAGTTAAAATAACTTCCGCTTCATTGGCTAGATATAAAAACATTGACTGTGGGACATATCTTTTGGGCATGTTTAGATTATTATCCATTAGATTAATTTCATACACTGCACTAGCGCCATTCCTATACCTCTAAAACATATATTAAACGTATTAGCTTTTTTCTTAATATCAGTTTCAATTTCTCCCTTTTCATTTAGAATATTATTTGAATTTTTGGTTGGCTTTCTAAAATTTGCAGCATCTTTAATCAATTCCCACATTATTTTTGGGACAGTTTCTACTTTCTGCTAATTTTTCTTTGTAATAATCATGTTTAGCTTTTTCAATAATTTTATTTAATTTATTTCGATATGCATTATATTTATTTTCTTATATAATATTATTGTTGTTGTTATTATTTCTTAACTGTGTTTCTAATTGGTCCCCGTATTTTGTTGACTGTGTTATCGCACTAGTTATCCAGGGCTTTAATTTTCTGGGATGGTTTTTTATTCTTGTAAATTCTAAACAGCTTTCTAAGTATTTTTTAAGGATCAAAATACATTTTTCATTCGCTTCTTCTGAAATGTTTAAAGTTATTACTTCCTTCCATGTAGTATTGGTAAGTAATTGAGAAAGTTTTTCATAGAATTATTTTTCCTAAAATTCGTTTTAGTATTTAAGCTGATAGAACTATTGCCAGTGAAAATATTTAGTCCTACAGCAAAATGATCTGTAATAATAGTTACTTCCAAAACCCAATTTCACTTCTGCAGATGAATTAAGGTTATTTTTAAGAAATATGTGATCGATACATGTTGAACTTAAGCCTGCTACCCTTGTTGGCGTGCCAATACACATTCTAAAGCCATGACTTGCTAGTAAATTTAAATAAGCTATCATAGTATTTGTTTTTTGTAGAATATTAATCTTGATATCGCCTATAAACATTTCATTGGTATTTCTGTCTACAAATTTATGAAAACAATCATCTAAATTATTTATAAACTGATTTACAACTGTAGAGGGAGACCTATATACACAATTGATGGCAAAGTTTTTATTATTATATTTATAAGTTACCCTAGTAAAAATAAAATTTTGATATGTTGCGTGGCTAACTTTAGCTATTATTGAGTTTTTTATGTAAATAACCATACCATCGTTCTTATTTATTTGTTCTTTATTATAAAAGGATTGATTTCCTTCAATTTCATATAACCCCAAATCTAGTATGTTCCATGTCTCCGATAGTAAAAATATATCCACCCCAATCTCAGATAACGTTTCAAATAAAATAAATAATTCATCAAAATTCCTATTAAGACTTCTAATATTAAGGTGAATCACACTTATTCCCCTCTTACCTCTCTGCCTTAGATCGATATATTCCTGTAGATTAACACTCGAAGCCTTTGTCTCAAAATCTGTAATTGACTTAAAAATATCATGTATATCCATAATCAGGTTTTTAAATTCTTGGAATTCCATTGCGATTTTGTTAATTTTGTCGGTCATTTGCTCAAATTGTTTATTTAGTTTTTTATATATTGATAAAGCAATCGACTTACTTATGTCTTGAACGATTGATTCCTTTTTGACTGTCGCTATAAGAACCTCTTCCACATCCGAAACAAATTGCTTTTTAAGAACCATTCTAATGTCTTCAAAATACGTTTATAAAGTACGGGTTTTTTGTTTATTTTTACACAGCTGCTCGATATACGTCTATTCGCTGCAAAACATACCTGACTATAAAAATTGTGTTATAAAAGACATAGCGTACCAATTGATTTTTTTGAGAAAATCAGTAGTAGAGCAAAAAAGCACTTTTTTCGACACCAAGTTAAATAAAATCAGTTCATCCAAAGCAGAGATATCTACATCTGAAAGTTAAAATGTTCAACCTTCCCCCACCACTTTCTTTTTGAAAATAGACAAAAATGGTCTCGAGCAAAAAGTGCGTAATTGGTTGAAGAATACAATGCTTATATTTTCAACATACCCCAGTTAAGGAAATTTAAGAGAAAATTGGCATTTACATTTTAGTGTGGTGCTGTTACGCCCCCTAGCGGTCAACTTTCAAACTAATTTACAGCAATTTCTCTTGGCCGATTTACCTATAAATATTTTTTTCCTTAGGTTCTGTCATTAACGGTTCCCATGCTACAGCCGAAGTCCTCTTTTATTGGACCACCCCGTACTTTTGTAATAACATAAATTTCCTCTAAATGCGACACAGTAATTTTCAAGTATAGTCCACCTATTTTAGAAACAAGTAACAGTTTATCTTCATTTTTTTGCTAAATAACTTACCAAATATTGAATCATACATTCATAGTGAAATGTTAAAAAAAATATTACTAAAAAAACTACTTCTTCAATTTATGTCACATTTTACACACACAAGTATTACGTAATTGTTAAAATTTTGGTACGAATCCAGGATAAGGAAATAAAATGGCGGCGTAATGAATTATTTAAAAATTCAGCGTAAAAAGGCTACCTAATAGATCGACTTAAAATTTTGTGCAAGGATTAATTATGGTATAAAGATGAACTGTTAAATTATGGTGCGAATTGAAGATGGCAGAAAAAATGGCGGCCAGTTAAAACGTTTGCAATCGTGACAAAAAATCGTCAACCCACGTTTTACATATTTTCATGTTTTAGCGTCCCTAGCGGCCAAAAAATATGTTTTCTCAATTCTTTCTGATTGCCAGTTCGCGGCATAGTTAAAAACTATAATTTATCCGATTGACTTCAAATTTTGGTCAACAATTAAGGGGTCATATAATGTAAATAATAAATAAATCTTTATTTAGCACTGGGCTATCATAAATTTCAACAATTACAGAATTTTCTAAATTAACACTTTATTAAATAACATAAAATTAGTTGCAGTTTTGATATTATCCGGCAGTGCATTAAAATAGCGAAGACCGTCATAAAAAAGTGTTCGCTGCAAAGCTGTTGGTTTGACATGCCTAATATTATAATATTGAGCAGATCTTATGTTATATGAATGAAAGTTGGCCCTCTTTTCAAGAAATATGTTTAAATATTTTATTAAAAGATTATGTTCGGCCTTGTATATTAAAATTAGATTTGATTTTATAATCCACTGCTCAATATTTAACCAATTCAGTACTTTCAACATACTATGTATTGGTGTATATTTATTACATCCTAATATAATACTCATCACCTTATTCTGCTGAATTTGTAGCCTATATATTTCTGCTTTCGTACACGAAATAAGCAGAGAACAACAATAATCAAAATGAGGGAATATTATACATTTTTAAATTAACATTTTAGTCCAATAAAATACAGATACAGGAAATTCGGGAAAAAAATTAAATCTTCTAAGCTAATTTTTTACAAAAAAAAATTAACATGCTCAGAAAAACTTAATTGGGGATCATAACCAATAATATAAAATATTGAGTTCGCTGTTCAGAGTGTTGATCATATCTTGATAGTTTTTGCCCGAAATTGAAATTAGGGTGTCATCCGCAAATAAGCTAATAAAACTTTTTTTAGGTGTCTATAAATATCATTAATATATACAACAAACAAAAGGGGCTCTAACACACTACCCTGTGGAACACCCAATACACAAATATTTTTCTCAGACACTTTTTAGTGTCTATCCTTGTCCTGTTATATCTATTATTTAAATAGTAAGTGATCCACGTTAAGGCAGCGTCCCCTACACCATACAGAGCTTTTTACCAAAATCGTGCGATCTATCGTTTCAAAGGCTCGTTTTAAATCAACGAAAATACCAATGACAATATTTCCCTCACTGAGTTGCTTTCTCCACTCCGCACACACATATTGAACCGCCCATTCACAGGAGTGATGATTTCTGAAGCCGGACTGTCCCAAACAAATCAGTTCGTTTTCTTTAAAAAATTGTCGCAGTTGATTGCAAGAATGGGATAGGAACAATCAAACTAGTTTTTAAAGAACTTGGAAATTTTCCCATAGAAGAGGATATCCTATCCCACAAAATAGCTTTTTAATTAACTCAGGTGTTCATCACTCGTACATTTGCTTTTTAATCCATTAACAATTTTGCTTAGTCCCGATAAATTCATATTTTTTAAAAATCCAGAAAATGTGTTTCTTTCTCCATAAGAGGAACTATGTCATTATTATTCCATTGTTTGTACTTAATGCTGCCGGATATTTCCATTATACTATCAGAAAAAAACTTGTTCAAGTTTGCTATTGGAACTGTACACTGACCTGAGAAGTCACTGACTTGTTTTTTTGTCCCAACAAGCTTTTTTAAAGTTCTCCACATTTTTGTCTGATTTACACATGTCTATATTTTGTTCATATATTTTGTCCTTTGAGCTCGAATCAATGATACAACTCCATTTCTTTTTGCTTTTTAAACAGTCCAGTTAGTTTCTTCTTTTGTGTAACAAAATGTTTTGTACGCGATTTTTCTTTTTTTCTGTGCATTTATAATTTCATATGTTATCCAGGGATGCCTCAGGGCCTGCTCGAAAAGCAAGCCAGCCAGGCCACGGCCTGGGGCGCCACCATGAGGGGGAGCCGAAATAAATTTTACTTACTATTCGCGGCTTTCGAGGAACATTAGTGGAAATAATTTCAAAAATCAAGGTCGTCGTCGTTTCTCTCTTTTTCATTGCAAACACATTTTACCCAATGGAGAAGCAAGGTACAGGAGTTGGATTCAATATTCGAATTCTAAGAATTGTGTCTTTTGTTTCTGGTGTCGAGTTTTCGACGACAAGCCAGTTTCCAAACTCGCTACAGGGACTGGCATAAATAATTGGCATAATATTTCTGATTATTTAAAGTCTCATGAAACTGCGGACAGTCGTTTTTCAGCATGTAATAAATGACGGCTTGCGGAAAAAAAAACTTGAAAAACAAAACTGGAATTGATAAAGAGATCATTGAAAAATTAGAAAAAAAATCAGAATACTGGAAAAAATATTGGAACGTTTGACGTCTATTTAGCGGAACACAATTTAGCGTTTAGAGGATCCGTTGATCGTTTGTATGTCCCTCATAACGGTAATTTTCTGGGTTTGGTGCAGTTATTGCAGCATCTCCGAAAAATTGAAAAAAAGGATATCCTTAACCATTATTTGGGAAAGACCATACAAAATCCATATGTATTCTAGGAACAAACATTAAATGGAGTATAATTTCAAAGTGTAAGGAAAATAAATACTTTTCAATTATTTTAGATTGCACTCCAGATCAAAGCCATATTGAGCAAATGTCTTTCACTCTACGGTTTCTTGAAATTAGCGGAGAGAATGTTAAAATTAAGGAACACTTTTTTGTTTTTACCCAGTTCAAGAAACTACTGGCGAAAATCTATATATGGTCCTTCTAAAAGAATTTCAAGACAACTGTAACTTGGACATGAACAACTGCGGTGGAAAGGGATATGACAATGGTTCCAATATGGTTGAAAACAATAAAAGCGTGCAAGCTAGGCTTTTGAAAGATTTTCCAAGAGTTTTTTCAATCCTTGTGGATGCCATTCACTCAATTTAGTAATTTCAGATGCTTCGAAATCTTCGGTACAAAGCACTACACTATTTGGAGTTCTGCAAAGACTATTTGTTTTTCGGTGCCTCTACAAAACGATGGGGTATTTAAAAAAAAAACGTCGAGGGTTTGACAGTTAAACAAATTTCCGAATGGGAAAGCGGAATTGACAGTTTAAGAACAGTTTGTTATCAATTTCCCGCCATTTGTGATGCACTCTCAGATTACAGCAAACATCAGATGATCCAAAGCAATCTTCAGAGGCAAGGTCTTTGGAAACCAACATGTGTGATTACGAATTCTTAGTAACCTTCATGGTATTGTATGATGTCCTCTTTCAAGTAAATTTGGTGAGTAAGGGTATGCAAAAAGAAAATATGGACTTAACGACCGCCGTAAAGTGTCTGGGAAAATGCAAGACTTTTCTAATTACTTCTAGAAGAATATATGGATGCGACTTTAGAACCGCTAGTAGTATGCGAAGAATTGGGAATAGAAACGGAGTTTAAACAACTTCGGTTGAGGAAAAAGATATTGTAGATGCTGAAGGCCGCTATAAGGCAACAGTTTTTATCCTCTATTGGATACTGCTATTAATTGTATTTCTGATTGCTTTGCGCTGCTTCAGGCCCATAGTAATAAATTGTATTTTTTCTATGACATGCAAAACATTTCAAATGATTTGGCAATCCTACAAGAACAGTGTAATACCCTTAGTGATATTTTGACAACTCCAGAAGAGCATGACATCGACGAGAGAGTATGAGACTGTGCCGAAAGTTTGGATTAGTTTGCACATCCTTTTAACTATTCAAGTGACTGTGGCTTGTGGCAGATGCAGCTTTAGCAAATTAAAGTTAATTAAAACTTATCTAGGATCATCAGTGGGCCAAGAGTGGTTAACATCCCTTGGAATGATCGCTATAGAGAATGAACTTTTACATTTTTTAGACTTCAGTGAGCCTATTAAGCAGTTTGCCTTGCAGAAGTCCCGGCGAGAAAAAATTCTTTAAATAGTTTAGTTTATTATTTTTATAGTCGATAAAATGTTATGTTAAAACTTAAATACACTAGTTTCCAAAAATTATATTATTTTCTATTGAGTTAATTAGGTAAAACCGTGGGCGCCAACTTTTTGTGGGCCTGGGGCGCGCTAGCTCCTTGGGCCGACCCTGTGGGTAGGCCTGGGCTTAACTGGGGCTATTTTATGCAGCGCCTTTTGTACATTTTTGATAAACGCGAAGTATACAGTATCGACATCAACGGATGTGTAATTCTATGTTTTCGCTATTAACTCATTAATTATTTCCGATATTTTTTCGTCGCTGATATTTCTGTAATATACCGACTGAGACTGGGCATATTATATTGTCAATAGGTACAGTAACACCAATTATCTCATGGTCACTTATCACCGGGATATCTCGAGGCACCTCTTCCATATTAAAGTCATTAGTGATTATATAGTCTATAGTCTTATATAAGCGAGGACGTTGAATTAGTCACACGAGTCTCTTTTGTTACAATCTGTTTAAAACCGAAATCGCTAATTATTCTTTGACTTTATTTGTAACACTATCACTTTTTAACCATTCTATGTTCATATCTCCCAAAAACACAATTATAACTTGTTGTAAATCAAAGTTATTTAATTTCTCTTCCAAACACTCGAGAAAATCAAAACCAATAGCACAGCACTGTACATACATTATTGTCCCACCCGTATGCCTGCTGTTTGAGTGACTCACGATTGTATTATAACCATCTATATAAATTTCACTAACTTCTATATCTAGTGTAATATGCGCCTCGGTCACAGCAGACCAATGGCTGGTTATCTTCCATTAGTTGACAAAATTATTCTATATGTGCCGACAAACCCTGTATGTTAACATGAATAATTAATTTATACGGGGGATTTGCTAATTTCTGTCTGTTTTTTAATTGCTATATATTATATTGTGTTCTCGTTTTTAATTTTTCTACTGCCTTTTGATATAAAACACACCTTTTGAACTCTGTACGACTAAATTCAATATCCCTAAGATTTAGGATGTCATGAGCATACTTACAGTTTGTACACTCGAGTTGATTTAATTCGCATTGTTCACTTTTATGATTTTTATTACACTAAGGGCAAATAACCCTTTTTTGTCTACAATATTCTGCCTTGTGCCCATATCTCCAACATTTAAAGCATCTCAACACGCCCAAATATTCGTATATTGGAAAACTATCTCAATTAAAAAAACACTCTTTTACAGTTCTGAAAGCATTTAAATATATCAGGCGTTACTTCCAATATTACAATATGTAAACGAGAATTTTTCGTCCTAAATTTTTTAGCTAGTTTTATGTCACCTTTTGGAATACCATTTAGGCAATTCTGATTTTGTATTTTCTGTATCAGCTCATTTTCTGAATTTGAATATTTCTCCTTAACACCAACAATAATCATTTTTGGATTATTAAGTTTTGCAATTTCGGCTTCGTATTCGTCCGGTAGTTCTGCCTGTGCCTTATTCAGCCACCGATAAGTCCAATAGTTTAATTTTCTGTTCAATAACACTTTTTGTTACTTTACTATCTTTACTGGTATTTTTAGGTCGAATTATTAACGAAGGTAATAAATTCTTTTTAACGGGGGTGGACCATTGTTACTTATCAGTCTTCTGGTTAACGAAATTTTCTGACTGCTTCAATATCTGAACTGTATTTTGTTCAAATTCCTGAATGTTTTCTAGTAAATTCTCCAATTTTTTTGTGACGTCTAGTTTAATGTTCACTTGTTCGACACAAAACCAGAGAAGGTTTTTATACTCATTTATGGTTTTCAACACTTGATCTTTTATTTTCACACAATGCAGATGATATTTCTTATCACAATATGTACACGCAATTGACTTCGTATTTACGATCCGCAGCACACACATACGTGTGCACCCGACGAAGGCATGACTACTCAAAATCAATGATGACCTAATATTTTGGTAAAAATCCGATGTGGCGGAACAAAATGGCGGTGTAATGAAATGTTAAAAAAATCATTCCTAAATAACTGATTATCCAATTTATTTCAAATTTGCTTCAAAATCAAATGTTCCAAAACTGGCAACATTTTGGTAGGAATACAGGATAGCAAGTCAAAATGGCGGCCTAACAAAATGTTTAAAAAATAAGCCTAAAAAAACTCTGATATAGAGATATCCTGGTAAATTTGTGGTACTAATTCAAGATGGCCAAACAAAATGGCGGGTAAAGAAAATGTTTAAAAAATCAACGTAAAAATTTTAAATTTTGCAGAAAAATTAAATGTGATAAACTGGTACCAATATTGCTGTCTTAAAACAGTGTAAAAAACTTATTCAATTTATTTAAAATTATGCCAAAAATTAAGTGTGTTAGGTAGAAACTGGTAAAATATTGGTTCGAATCCAATATGATGGAACACAATGGGGCTCATAAAAATATTTCAAAATACAGTATATATGTGTTACTATGTGTGACTATATGTAGAATTAAATTAGATCACACTTCACTATTCCTAACAAAAGGAAAATTTAATAACGAGGGATGTTCCGGGTAAAGGAAATTTACCCATTTTTTTAATAAAGAAAAGTATGATAACGAATTGAGGCTGATACAGATTTCTTCTAACTTTTTTGTTTTGAAGATAATGTGGTGAACGATAATGCTTGCCCAAATAGAACCAGAATCGTTCAAGAAACTTTAAGGAATAATAATATTTATACCATATATACATTTCTTTGAACATATACGGAGCTGTATTAAAAGGAGATCGAATAAGGGCAAGCATGATTTTAACAGTTTGCGTTTCGAACAGAGTGGGAAGCAAATATCCAGAAGTTGTTATCAAACTTAGTATGTAGCGTGCTAAGAAAAGTATCAGAAGTAAACTGGGTTAGATCCACCCACTATTAATATGTAATTCTAATAAAAATTATATAAAGTAAAATGGGGAAAGAGTGAATGTTTTAATAGTGAAGTTTAGCGACTTTTTCAATCTAGTTAGTTTGTCAAATTTTAATTTCTAATCAAGTGAAGTGTGCTACATATACAAAAAATATGCTGTTTTTAATATATTATAATCGGAAAGTTTCTGATAAGGTCAAAAAAGTTGGGAGTATATATTTTTTTAATCTCGAATATTCGCACAGTGGGAAATAAGCGCTTATAGATACCCTATTAAAAAATATCTAGTTTGCTTTTCATTGGATTTTGATTAGAAAAAAAATCATCTTTTTCATAAACGTCCAAGTAAAGAAAGCATTTTCGATCGACAAGAAATCTAAAAACTCCTCATTTTTTATGTCACCAATAGAATTGCTGTTGTCAGACGATTCTTGATATGTGATGTCTTCATCTGACTGACTTCCACTGCTTGAGGGCAGACAGCTACCAGTAAATTTTTTAAGCCTCTTCTTAGGATGGGAAACAGCTTTGTTATAAGTTCAGCACTTCCAGCGACACGTTTCTTTCTTACTGGAGGTGCTGACTGAGTTTGTTTGATTGTACCCAGAAAAAGTTTTTGGAAACTTAGTTAGTTCCTCATTGTCACCCACATCTGTGTCAATCACTACATGATTGGGCGTCTTCATGTTGTCTGGTTCTGAATTTGAGGGACCTGATAAATTTTGTAAATCTACGTCTGCGGTCTGATGATTTATTTCGCTTTGTTCCCATCTCTTTAAGCTATCTAAAGATATATCCTGGCCTTTTTGAAACCACTTTGGATTATTTCTGGTTCTATATTTTTCCATGTTTTACCAATTGGGAAAATATTGTTTTTGGTATTTTTTGCCAATAATTTGAAGCGGGTCAGTTACAAAGATGTTGATCCCAATGATCCCTGAACTATTTGAAAACAAATATGTCAGATGGCTGCAACAAGTGGCTTGTACGTAGGGGCATTTTTAAAATGATAATTGAATTGTCTCAAGAAACTTGAACTACCGATTGATCAACATGGGTGCTATGCCCATCATATACTAAAAAAGCAGTATGGTTAGGCCCTATGGCTTTTAGAAAAATAGTTTTCCTGATGTTTAAGATTATATTTTTCATTTGAGTTGTTATTTTTTAGATATGACCCAAAGTTGTGTTTTTTTAAATGAGACACCCTGTATATTTGTAAAGAAATTGATGTGTCCTTTTAAAAGCTTCTTAAAAATATATAATAGTATGGGTCTATTTTAATAAACAACAACAAAAATCCTAATTTTTATAATTATCATCCCAAATTTTGCGGTAGGCTATGCAAAACAATGCTGCCTTTCATTTAAAGTCGTTAACAATATCTACATCTTAACGATAAATCAAAATAAATATGTAATTAAATCTATTTATCAAAATATGTATTGATAGTTTCGCACCAAAAAAAGTACCACCTACCTAGATTTATGTAACACAAGAACAAAACAGTAATAAATTATTATGTAAAAAGCCTTTCAGCAAAAATCAACTGTCGTATAAGAACTACAGTAACCAAGGAAATCAAAAGAACTGTTCAAACTGATTTCCATTTTGTTCTATGCATGCTTCGCACAATTTTCGTATTCGTTTTAGGGAACTAAGCAAAATAACGGGATGATTTTGTAAATAGCGAAAATTTTCTCTTATTGCATTTCTTAAATCTTGGACATTATCATAGTGGTCTTTGTAAATTCTATTTTCCAGATATCCCCGTAGAAAGAAATCTAAAATCGACAAATCTGGGGACCTAGGGGGCCATCTTATAGGTCCATTTGTTCCGATCCATTGATTGGTAAAATTATTGTCCAGAAATAATCTCGTCATTCCAGAATTGTATGCAGGAGCACCGTCCTGTTGAAAATAAATTTCGTTAATTTGCGCTAGAGGACCATCGTCAAGTAATTCAGGTATAGCTGCCTCTAAAATTTCTATATAGCGATTAGCTGTTAGATTTCCCTCAAATATATAAACTTTTATATGTGTTTCTAATATGAAGCAGGACACATTTAGACCAAACCTGCCCTGCTGTCTTCTGGGAAATATTTGGTGTTGATTTTCCTGGGACCAGAATCTACTATTGTGCCTATTGTGTATACCAGAATTACTGAAATGTGCTTCGTGTGACCATATAACCTTCCTTTCAAAATCTCTAACCGTATCGCATCCTTCTCGAAACCAATTGCAGAAGACTACCCGACGTTCTGCATCCCCTGGCTGTAAGTGCTGCACGAGCCTAAATTTGTATGGGTGGTATTTGTGCTTTTTTAGAATTTCTTGAACTCTAGTTTTTGGAATCCCTATGCTCTTTTCACTGGCCCTACAAGAGTTTGTAGGGTAAGCTTCTGCATTAGCCAAAACCGTAATTTCCTTAGCCTCCCGATTTTCTTTATTATATGTTTTCGTACGAGGTTTGTTAAATGATCCGTGATTAAGTAAATTCTTTTTTATCCGATAAAAAGTGGATATATTAGGTTGCCTCCTTTCTGGATATCTAAATAAAAATTAAGCAATAGTATTTCAACATACCTAAAAATTAACTATTTACCTGTTAAAATACATCTCAGAAGCCGCTTCAACATTTTCATTACTTAATATAAAACAAGCTAGCATATTGTACTTTTCATAATGTTCGAAAGTTTGGTTTTCTTCCATAATAATACAAATATATTTTTACACAATAAATAAATACAAAAAACTAGCGCTATATTTTACATACGCGTACAAAATTGGGAAATGTCACTTGCTTCCAAGAAAACAAATGAAAACGGCATCGTTTTGCATGGCCTACTGCAAAATTTGGGATGATAATTATAAAAATTAGGATTTTTGTTGTTGTTTATTAAAATAGACCCATACTATTATTTATTTTTGAGAAGCGTTTAAAAGGACAAATCAATTTCTGGGCAAATATATAGGGTGTCCCATTTAAAAAAACACAACTTTGGGTCATATCTAAAAAATAACATCTCAAATGAAAAATATGACTACGGCACTGGATCCAGGGTAAAAAACTGCATAAGCAGCAATTTTTCCCTTTGTGTTAAGTTAAAGGATAACCGAGATACGAGGGGGGTCCCAAAATGCAAAATTTTTTATTTCGCCCTGTATCTCATAAACGAAGAAGGCTATGAAAATTTTGTTTACGGCTTCATGAGTTTCACAAAAAATTAGCTCAGGCTCGTGAAAACCGCAAGGTTCTATCTTTAAAAATAAGCGAGATACCCTGCTTTTGCAACCAAATCCGGACACCCTGTACATCCCTACATTCCTGGAAAGCAGTCCTCATTTCCAACTGCAATCCACTGATCCCAAACAAATTTAAGCTTTAAATGTAACTAATGGAGCTGCTTTCTTGCCATTTTCAGTTACAGTCATTTTCCCTGCCAGAAGTGTTTGTTGCCCCTGTTCTGGACTGTCCTTTCGTTTCATCAAGATTCCATATTAAGTCTGGCATCTCGTACAAGTCCATTTCATCTACATTTGTTTTCAGTAAGTTAATATCATGAAGAGTAACTAAGGGATCACACACTTTTCATCTCGAATACTCCACGTTCTGCGATATTGTTTCTTTACTTAAATTGAAAAAACCAATCCGGACCACCATGTTATCTTTAAATGGTTGCGAATATTATTTTGTTTGATATGTGCGATGATGCGACATTCAGCAAGACCTACAAATAATATTTGGAACTGAATTTAATTATTACTCCCAGAGATATATGCCACAACTTATCTGCTTTCGGCTAACCCCATCGGTCCATGATATTGAGGCAGTCCGAGAGTTCTTTTTTCACTTTGTACAGTCAACTGGAACTCGATCTCGAGTTTTACTCTTTTTCCTGTCATATGGGCTGACAACATAGACATAGGAACCTTGTAAAGCTTAGGCGCACTATTCAATGTTATAGTTTTGTTTCTTATTTGCATTAGTGCCATTTGTAAGGTTTTATAACTATACGCCGTCTTGTTTGACGTCGTTTTATATTATCTCACGATAAACAAACTGAAAAGCAAAATCCTGCTGGTTATACTTACCCCAATAATTATTTTTAAACGATACTCAGATGATCAGACCGATTTAAACAAAAACCTAATCACTCCCACGTACGTTTAAAAGTTTATTTGAATGAATAGATAACAGTGAAGTCAAGTGCGGATTACAAAGCCAGCTTAATGAAGTTAATAACCACAGCGGAAATAATTATTGGCTTCTTTTTACTTCCTTCGTCAGAGCGAAGTATTGTAATCGCAAAAAATCATCTTCCGAGATTTTTTCAGATCTTCACTTTTCGGGGTTCCTAGTCATAAAAAACATGCTTTTTCATTTTCCAGTGAAATGTTATAACATCATTACTGAAAAAATCTGAAAAATTACTTATCCAATTTACCTCAGATTTTGCACAAAATCAAGTATTACGTAGAAATCAACTGGTAAAATTTTGGGACGAATAAAAGATTGCGCAAAAAGCAAGAATTCAGTGTGACATAGAGATGAACTGGTAAAATTGTGATACGAATTCAAGATGGCAGAACAAAATGGTCTCTAAAATGTTTGTTATTGTGAAAGATGTTATAGATTTTCACGTTTTAGGGTCCTTAGATGCCAAAAAAATAGGTTTTCTCAAGTCCATCGGTTTGTCTGTCCTCGGCTTAGCTAAAAAATTACCTACCCGATTGACTCTAAATGTTGATCGAAAATTAGGGATCATATGAGGATACCATTTTGTTAAAAAATTATTACTAAAAAAACTAATCATCCAGTTTACCTCGAATTTTGCGCAAAAATCGAGTGTTAAATAGGAATGAACTGGTAACATTTTGGTACGACTCCAAGATGGCAAAAGAAAAAACTACTTAGATTGATTTAAAATGTTGTGCAAGAATTATGTATGTATTATAGCGATACACTTTTTTTGGTTATGGATTCAACATGACGGGACAAAATGGCGGTATAATGAAATTTATAAAAAGTCAGTGTAAAAAACTATTTATTCAATTTATTTTAAATTATGCAAAAAAATCAAGTTTCGCGTAGGTAGAAATTGTTAAAATATTGGTACAAATCCAATATGGGGATCAAAATAACGCCCGATTAAAAAATATGACGGAAAGACAAAAATACCAAATGACTATGTATTGAACAAAATTAGGTCACCTTCACTATTCCTAATAAAAGGAAAGAGTGATTACTAGGGAAGTTTCTGTTAAAGGAAATGTACAGATTCTGAATTTGGTATATATATATATATATATATATATATATATATATATATATATATATATATATATATATATATATATATATATATATATATATATATATATATATATATATATTTCAGCAAAGTTTTCTTGGGAATTTTGGTTCAGTAGAGTAAACTGCGAGGTAGTGGGCAGTTACATAATTTTATTTTTTTTTCCAGGACGTTTCGTTGACTTTCGTACAACTTTTTCAACTGGTTTATAACGTGTCTAAAAGTAAAATTGACCTTAAATAAATATATACGTTTTACAAAAAATAAACTTACCATCAGAAACAAATATCCAAAATGCATTAAATGCGATAACAAATTGTGTAACACATATGAGACATATAACACGAAGCTGACATTTTGTATATTACAATAAAAACACACACAACGTGAAAATATAATACATCAGTCATATACGTAGAACGAACACGAGTATTAAAGTCGACTGCTACTATATTACAAATAAGACATGTAGTTACTATGAGAATTCTGTTGTTTTTTTGTGCTGTAAGAGTTTAAAAGAAATTATTTTACGAACATCCAAAATTCCATTGTCATTTCACTTCTCATTTGGTATCCATTTGCAAAATAAAAGTGTATTTTTTTGGGGTACTAGTTAAAAAACATAATAATGAATTATTTAATAAAATATTTATTAGAGAACTGCATATTTTCTAATTTTAAGGTGGAAAATTTAATTAAGAATATTAAAATATATTTTATTGAGACCAGCTATTTCCGATATATCGTTTATGGATTGAGGATTGTTTTTTATGTGGATCATTTCATGATATTCGCGTTTTCTTTTGTGTGGTTCTGTTAAGAGTATTTTTGTTTCATCAAAGTTAAATTTATGACTAAAGTTTTCCTCATGTTTTTTAAGTGCTGTAGTATTTTTTTTATCGTATCGATGCCCATTTAACCTATTGTGAAGATGTTGGCTAGTTTGACCAATATACACAGAAGGACAATCTTTACATGGTATCTGGTATACAGTATGGGTTTTTTTATTTTTAGGAATTTCACTTTTTAGTTTGCTGTAATTATTATTTAGGAGGTTAAACCCTTTGTGACACACAGTAACATCATGTTTTTTAAAAAGCTTTTGGAAATTTTCTGACAGGTTGGGTATATATGGTAGGGACAAATAGTGTTTATGATTTTTCTTATTGTTTTTTCGGTTTTCTTTATCTGTGATATTGGAGTTGTGCTGTTCAATGCGTTGTCTAAAAATAGAATTTATTAGTTTTTGTGGATATGAGTTTAATTTAAGCACATTTTTTGCCTTTTTTATTGAGGTATTTCTAAACTCAGGGTTGCTCAATTTAATTGCTCTATCGGCTAAACTAATTACTACATACCTGAAATAAAAAAGTATACAGATATTCCACTTAACGATTTTTTAGAAGCTATAAAAATTACTTTAACATCAACCTATTTTAAATATAAAAATTCATTCTACAAGCAAATTGAAGGTTGCGCAATGGGCGCCTCAATATCTAGTATAATTGCCCAATTAGTTCTAGAAGACCTTGAGGCCCAAATTATTTCTAAATTAAATTTTTCGTTACCATTTTTCTATAGATATGTTGATGACTGTAT